>CM066585.1:2905000-3072500 GCA_033816785.1 Picus viridis | reverse complement strand
TCTTGGAGAAAAATGAGCAAAGAAATAAAGCAATGAGCGTGCCTTCCGGGTCTAAGCAGTTTAAAGGGTAGATTGCTGACAGTACTTTGTTCCCACATCAGCCCTTTCTCTTTTTTTTTCCTCTCCTCCCTTATAACACAAGAACAGCAAGATGTAAGTTCACAAGGCCATCACAGTAACCTTAATGCTGTACTGCAGCTGTGTTAGAATGTAAATACGAGGTGTTCTTTATCTCCTTTGAGCACTGCTACCTTTGGAGGAATTTTCTTTCCCTGTGTTTAATTTTCTTAGATGTGCCCTGCTTATTTCTGCTAAGGTCTGCAAAAATGGCATTAAATTATTACTCTGACGTTCCCATAATTGCAAAGCAAATGGAATTAATTTCAACATGTAAAAGAAATGTGTTACACCCTGCTCTGCCTTTATGCAGTTCAACCACCTACTCAGTTTGACCACAGCTAGAGGCAGCTTAAGTAAGAAGAGCAGGTGACCGGCTTTTGTTGAAACGTTCACCGGTGCCATCGCGCCAGGTCCTGCATCTGGCTCAGGGCAATCCCAAGCACCGATATAGGCTGGGCAGGGACTGGCTTGAGAGCAGCCCTGAAGAAAAGGACCTGGGGGTGCTGGTGGAGGAGAAGCTCAACCGGAGCCAGCAGTGAGCGCTTGCAGCCCAGAAAGCAAATCACATCCTGGGCTGCATCAAGAGAAGCACAGCCAGCTGGTTGAGGGAGGTGATTCTCCCCCTCTGCTCTGCTCTGGTCTGGTGAGACCCCACCTGGAACAGTGCATCCAGTTCTGGATTCCCTACGGGAAAGATCTGGAGGTGCTGGAATGTGCCCAGAGAAGGGACATGAGGATGAGCAGAGGGCTGGAGCACCGCTCCTGTGAAGACAGACTGTCAGAATTGGGGCTGTTCAGTCTGGCGAAGAGAAGGGTAGGAAAATCCTTTAGTGTTCCAAGACTTTGCCAATGGAACGGGCTGCCCAGGGAGGTGGTGGAGTCGCTGTCATTCAAGAAAAGTCTTCAAGAAAAGGCTGGATGAGGCACTTAGTGCCATGGTCTAGCTGGTTGAATAGGTTGGGCTGGATGATCTTGGAGGTCTCTTCCAACCTGGTTGATTCTATGACTCTGACTTTTAGAGCTAAGTCTATCAGAATCAGTAAGCAGCTACAAATGTGTAGGTTTATAGTTGCTGGTTGGATCCTTTTCAAAATTATAACCATCATCAGTGTTGTGGTGGGTTAAAATTCCCCCCCCAACATCAGCTTTGCCAGACTGACTCAGCTGTAAGCAAATGGAAGCTGTATTTGCAAGCAAAACTACAATCTACAATGGAATGCAATGGATATGTACAAAATATACAGGATTTACAATATTTACAATTAACAAACAACAGGGGACCTGTGCCAGGGGAGGCTTAGGCTGGAAGTTAGGAAGAAGTTCTTCCCAGAAAGCAAGATTGGCCATTGGAATGTGCTGCCCAGGGAGGTCGGGGAGTCACCATCACTGGAGGTGTTTAAGAAAAGCCTGGATGAGGCACTTGGTGCCATGGTTTAGTTGATTAGATGGTGTTGGGTGATCGGTTGGACTTGATGATCTCTGAGGTTTTTCTAACCTGGTTTATTCTGTGATTCTGTGAAAATCCCCCTGGTCAGAGACCAGGGAAACTGTCCCTCTGACCCCCATCCCCACCCCTGTCCAAAAGGGAGAAAGGAGCAGAGAGAAAGCAGTGGTTAGACTGAACCAAAAGAATGCAGCCAAGGTCAGCGGAAAGCAGGTTAATCTCTCCTGAGCGAAGCAAGCAAAGAAGAGATCAGAAAAGAGGAAGAATTGTTTTGGTACAGCCAGCCATATACTGGATATTTTCTCCAGTGAAATTGTTCAGAATTACCTTTAGCTTTCCTTTTGACACCCAATAGTGACCTATTTATATTTTTTCTACTTTCCTGCTCTAAATCCGTAACAAAATTTTAAAGGTATCATAGCCTCCAACTACCCCAAATGTTTTCCTTCAGGAGGCAAGTCTCTCTTGCTGCCAAGTGGCTAACTGGGCTAACAGGATTTTTTGGTGTGTTTTTATTCTTTGTTTCCCTAGCCTCCAAAACCCTGATAAATAGTATGCTACGGGACCCTTCTCAGATTCCAGATGGAGTTCTAGCAAATCAAGTCTATCAGGTATCAATCACTGTTGTCTTTTTCTTTTCTTTTTTCTTTTCTTTTTTTTCTTTTTTTTTTCCTTCTCTCTTTTTGTGATTTTTTTTCCCCCTGTGGTAATGCTGTTATCTGCCTAGCAGAGTAAAAAAAAAAAAAAAAAAAGAAGATTTTTAAACCTCATTTAATTACTGTCATCGTAAACTATCAGTGAGGTCAGGGTGCACCATAAATGGCAACGCAATGTTTGTGAGGGGAGCGTTGGGCTTTTTTAATAGCTTGCTTTTATAGTGAATAAAAGCCTGCAGTTTTTGTTTTTCTGTGATTAAATCTGAGCAGCATCTGAGAGCCTTTTGGAAGAAAAGTAATTACTGGTTTTTAAGAGTACTGCTTAACTCTAATGGCTGTGTGGTTGCCCGTCTCTATACTACTTCTCTCATTCGCCTGCAGTGCACTGTGAATGACTGCTGTTATGGACCACTGGTGGACTGCATCAAACAGTATCCTTTCCCATAAAATTTTAGGTGCACAATTGACGAGCTTAGTCTGTGTGGAAGAGATGTGTCTAGCTTTAACCTGACATAAAGTTCTGCTTCACAAACCGCGTTTCATACTCCTCCGTTTTACATTCAATCAGCCAAGAGGGTCAGCGCCGAGCTGGCTGTTATACTGTTCAACAAAAATCAGATGGACCATGGGAAGCTGTCAGTTTGGTGCCTACACCTTCATCTGCCTGATTGAGCCTCTTTGGTTTTGATAAATTGAAATGCATGTCTGGTTTTCTGTTAAGCTGGCGACGCTTTGAGCGGTGGAGTTGGACTGGATGATCTTTGGAGATGCCTTCCAGTCTCAACTGTTCTGTGATTAATAAGTTGCCAAAATAGTGTTCGGCTTCATGGCATTGGAATCATAGAACATTAGAGGTTGGAAGGTACCTGCAGAGGTCACTGAGTCCAAGCCCCCTGCCAAAGCATTGCTTTACTGCCAGTATGAGTTCTAACGCGATGCAATTCAGGTGGGACTGACTGATTAGTATTTTTAAATTTATATCTAATTTTCTTAGGCTGCTGTTTTACTTCCTCTTCTTCTTAAAGAAAATGAGGCTAGCTCTGGAAGAAACCCTATTTCTGCCATCAAATAAACAATTTCAACCTCAGGGCCTGCTTTTCAAGTAAAATTATTGAATACACAGGGGCCGGAGCACTTCTGTCATGAGGACAGGCTGAGGGAACCGGGTTTGTTCAGCCTCGGGAAGAGTAGGCTGCAGGGACACCTGGTAGCAGCCTGACGGTACCGGAAGAGGGCTACAAGAAGGCTGCAGAGGGACTGTTTGCAATGGCTTGCAGTGACAGGATGAGAAGCAGTGGTTTGAAATGAGAGAATAGATTTAGATTAGATGTGAGGAACAAGTCTTTACCAAGAGGGTGCTGGAACACTGGCACAGGTTGTCCCAGAAGGTTGCTGAAACCCCATCCCTGGAGATATTCACCGTCAGGCTGGACAAGTTACTGAGCAGCCTGATGTAGTGGAGGAGGTCCCTGCTTAGTACAAGGGATTTGGACTAGATGGCCTTTGGAGGTCCCTTGCAACCCAAACCATACTATGATTCCATGATCAATGAGAATAATGAGTTTTTCAATTCTATTTTGGTCCAGAAAATACTAAGCCCTGCTAGTGCATTATCTGTGAGCATGTTGCTGAATTAGATGTTAATTCTGAGGTGCATAAAATAGTTAAAAATCAATTCAAAGTTAAGGTTTTAAAAGCATAATGCCTTCTGAAGGATTGCATATTGATTTTAAATATAACTATCTAATTGTATATGCATGAACTAAAGTATGAAGTCAACCTCTTTGTAAATGCCAAGAGGCTGTTTTTCAGTAATAGTTCAGATGCTTACGGGAAACCAGGCTGCTGGATTGCAGGAGCAGAAAATGGCTTGGGAGGTTATTTACAAGTTTTGCCCCATGGTCATTGCCATACATCAATACCAGGTATTATTATAGACTAAGTCTAAGTGTTTCTGCTTGTGGTGCATTATAAATTCTGTTTGCAGCATTCTTCTTCCGTTTTTGCTGTTCCGAATTTGCCCCTTTTGTTCTGTAGCTGGTAGTAGCTGAAAATAATACAGGGTTTCAATTGATAAAATCTGTGTGTGCATATATATGTATATACATACATACACACAGATGTGTATATGTGTATGTGTATATAGGTTGGAGTTGATGATATATGTATGTGTATATAGGTTGGAGTTGATGATCTCTGAGGTCTTTTCCAACCTGGTTGATTCTATGATTCCGTGATATTTTTAGGGTGTCAGGTAAGGATAGGACTAAGGGGCATGGAGCAAAATTAAAAGTGGGCAGATTTAGATTGGATGTTAGGAAGAGGTTCTTCCCCAGGAGAGTGGTGAGACACTGGAAGAGGTTGCCCATGGAGGTAGTAGAAGCCTCATCCCTGGAGGTTTTGAAGGCCAGGCTGGATGTGGCTGTGAGCAACCTGCTGTAGTGTGAGGTGTCCCTGCCCACAGCAGGGGGGTTGGAACTGGATGATCCTTGAGGTCGCTTCCAACCCTAACAATTCTGTGATTCCATGTTGTATATATATGTATATATGTATGTACAGGTATATACAAACATACATACATATATATGAGCTATCTATGTTTATCTATCTCTCTATCTGTCTAGATATATGAAATTATTCCATACAGTTAGGTTTTTTGCTGTTCAGCATCACAGTATTGATTACAGCTCCAGGACCCTCAACACAGGAGTGACATGGAGCTGAGGGAGCAGGTCCAGATGAGGGCCACAAAAATGACCAGGGAGCTGGAACACCTCTGCTATGAGGGCAGGCTGAGGGAACTGGGGGATTTATCCTGGGGAGGAAACGGCTTCAGGCAGACCTAACAGCAGCCTGCCAGTGCCCGAAGGGGGATACAAGAAGGCGCAGAGAGAGAGACTGTTTGCAAAGGCCTGGAGTGATAGGATGAACTACAATGGTTTGAAATGAGAGAAAGGGAGATTCAGGTTGGATGTTAGGAAGAAGTTCTTTATCTTAAGGGTGGTGGAAAACTGGAATAGGTTGCCCATGGAGGTAGTCAAGGCCCCATCCCTGTTCAGTGTGAGGCTGGACAAGGCTCTGAGCAACCCGATCTAGTGGAGGATGTCCCTGATGACTGCAGGGAATAGATGACCTTTGGAGGTCACTCCAACCCAAACCATTCTGTGATTCTAGGTTAAGTCCTGCACTCTAATGGTAAAATAATCTGTAGTTCAAATGTTCAGAAGATATTCTAAACAGAGTTAGGAACTTAACTCTTTTTAATGTAAGGTCCTTTACCATGATATTCCACAACTTTGACCTCTAGGAGGATGCCTTATAAATCCTTGGGATGAATTGGATCCACAGGCCCTCAGAGAAGTGAAAAGGACTTCACTGTCAAATATTATTTCATCTTTCCTTGTCATTAGTTCATGCTTCTGAACAAAGCAATTAAACGGATGTTTTCTTACAGTAAGGTGTTTCAGATGGATTTAATGCTTATCCATTTCAGAATACAAAGGGGAAAACCACATTTTATTTCATTCCTTGATGAATTGATACGCTAGTCAGTGAAGAGCAACTAAAAGGTATTTAATTACATGTTTTAAGCTCACACTTTCTCTTACATTGGAGGGGAAAAACAAGCAAAAACCATGGAATTATTATCCTTATTTATACTGAATAAATATGATCTAATGGGTCTTAAATTTGTGAAATATATGCTGATAGATACAGCAGTCTGTTTTTCACAAAGTGCTAAAATGCCTCTGAGAAACCCTGTAAGGAATATCAAAGAGTTCCAATCACAGATCACTTCTGAAATGCAGATGAAGGCAAATAAATTTTATTAGTTTGTTGGTTTTTTTTTTTTTTAACCTATGATCTTTCTTTTCCTGAAGTTGATTCTTTTCCACACTCATCTTCCATTCCTTAACCTGAACTTCTCAGTGCAATTGGACACGAGCATGAAGTCTTGCTGCGAGAAATGCTCCTGGAAAGAAATCTCTCTTTCATAGGTAAGAGTTTCTGGTAGAGGCCACCCAGTGAATCCTTAACTTCAAAGATTTTGGTGACTGTTTACTTAAGGGAAAAAAAAAAAAAAAAAAGCCTCAACAGCCTTTGTATTAGGTAGTAAAGGATGAGTAAAAAATGATTGATGCTGTACATGTTATCTTTTATTGATTTAGAACTGAGCAGGAACTCAGTTACCTAATACCCTATATATACAGCACAGGCACAGGCTTGCAATTAATATTTTATAGAATAAGTAGCTGGAAAAAAATGCTTTAATATCTGCTGCAGTATTACTTTTGGTGTCATGAGATATTAGCCATAATCTAGGCCTTATGAGACTTAGGAGGAAGCATAAAAAATATTAGCTTCAGAATGCTTTATGTATTAAAGAACTGCCAGAGGATTCACTCATTTAGCTTTCTGTGCAGTTTCTGCTGAATTTTTGCCCCCTGCCTCCCAAGCAATACAAATATTCTCTTCACAATCCCTGCATTGAAGGGTGTTTTTTTCTAAGGATTAATTATTTGGGAAGTTATTTTCTTTTCTTCTTTTTCTTTTCCTCTTAGCCTGCACTATGTTTCTTCTCTATGGGTGCCATTGCAACGATGATTAAAGTGTTTAAAGCATAATTTCTCTTACTGTGGCAACAAACTCCACAATGACTTCTTAGATCTCAGATTCATTATGTGACGAGACACTAACAAAGTGAAATGCTTGCTCTCGTTAGTGGTTGCAATTTTGTACTAAACTAAGGAACTTTGCTGGGTTTCCCCAGAAATTCTGATCTCTCCTAAAGTTAAGATTCAGGTTAAGGTGTGTTTTTTTCTGGAAGCCTTAAATTTAAGAAGTTAGAAAGATTGTTAAGGTTTTTAAAAGGTTTTGTCCATGTGATGAAGGAACAGATTTAGTGAGCTCTTCTACCTGAGAGAAGAAAGATGGAAAGGCAGAAATTTGGGAATCCCTCTCTCCCTCTCTCTCCCCTCTCTTCTCTTTCTCTCCTCTGTCTCCTCCCTCTCTTTCCTCTTTCTCTCTTCTCTTTCTCTCTCTCCCCCTTCTCCTCTCTTTCTCTCTCTCTTGTATCCAAGCTTGCACATGGCACTATGAAAATGGCAGGAGGTGGGTTTTCCTGCTTGGCTATATGAGCAGAGATACAGGTGACAGGCTTAAGCTGTAATTGCCCAGATGACGGTGAGTTAAAAGACTGAACGGCTGTAGGAGCAATAAGTGTAAAACAAACTACCAGGGAAGGTTATGGAATCACCTTCGATGAAAAATTCAAGGCTAGGCTTGAATCTCATCCATCAAAGGTGGTAAAGAAATCAATCCTGTCACGATACAAGGGAACGGACTTAGAGGAGTCACTAATGAATCCTCAACCCAACAATTATAATTTTATTTGGCTTGTGGAGTACACAAATCAGGTTTAAATTGTAATGTTTCATGACCTTGGGTAAGCATCAATTTTGTCTTTGGAAATAAAGTCTTATAGAAATTTGTGCTGTCAAATGAAAGTATCTCCAATGGGTTAACTGATTACAACATAAAGCTTAATTTATTGTTTACATTTTTATGTATACTGAAGTATTGTTTAGGCATGATTTAAGATGCATTAAGTGGTTCTATTTATTGCTTCTGTGCTTTGCATGTGCCTCTAAGGCTCTAGATACGATTTTATTGGGGGGAAATACTATCCAAACAAACAAAAGAACTCAAAAGCCTTTTCTTAAGTATCTGCAAGCTGGACCCTAGAGAATGCCTCACGATAAAATCTTTCCTTTTGGCAAAATTAGCTCCACAATTGCTTGAACAAAACCTGAGGGAAGCAGTAGAGATGACAGTGTTTCCTACAGGTCAACAAACTCAGGCTTTCTTAGGCTAGGAGTAAGACTGCATTCCAGTTTTTGAGATGACTTAGATCGCTGTGCTTGCAATTCTGTGACTTTTTAACACCTGTTAAAGAAACAGAATTCTTGTGGTTTCCATGTTAAGTTGGTATTCAGTGTACTGCTCTTCAAGAGCAGCAAGGGTTTGTATCAGCCATGTTTATACGGGCAACACAGAGTCTGTTACAGGATAAGAAAGCACAGGCAAGGGCACGTTGCTGTCTACAACTACCTGAAGGGAGGTTGTAGCCAGGTGGGGGTTGGTCTCTTCTTCCTGGCAACCAGCACCAGAACAAGAGGACACAGTCTCAAGCTGCACCAGGGGAAGTTTAGGCTGCATGTCAAGAAGAAATTCTTCCCAGCAAGAGAGATTGTCCATTGGAATGTGCTGCCCAGGGAGGTGGTGGAGTCACCATCACTGGAGGTGTCTAAGAGGAGACTGGATGAGGCGCTTGGTGCCATGGTTTAGTTGATGAGATGGTGTTGGGTAATAGGTTGGACTTGATGATCTCTGAGTTCTTTTCCAACCTGGTTAATTCTGTATTCTGACACAGTTAATATCAATTGCCCCAGTACAGTCCTGGAGCATGAAACAGCTTTTCAGGTCCAGGATATCATTTGTCTGTTTCTGGAGCAGCTAGCTTTTGGACACTGAAGGTCTGAAGAAGCACCTTTCAATTCATTCAGTAATTGACTTAAAACCTATGCAGACTAATGAGGTTTGCATTTTATTTATCCACTTCTCACATACCACATCCTCTCTTCAGCAGAAGTGCAGCTCTTGAAGCTTTATCATTTTGCCTGAGATTGAAGTATCAATGGCAGCATTCTCTTGAAACAGACCTAATGGCTTCACTGCCTTACTGAAATGCCAGGAATGTGAGGTTCTGAGTGGAACCTTTGTTTTTCTGTGTCTTTGTCATGAGTATATTAGGACAGCTTTTAGCTCTATGGGTAGCTATGGACCTGGAGTAGAGAGCCTGAAGAAGAGAAGGGGGTCCAGGGCAACCTGAAAGTGGCCTTTAAGCACCTTAAGGAGGCCTACAAGGCAGGCGAGGGACTGTTTCCAAAGGCCTGCACTGATAGGATGAGGGGCAGTGATTTGAAATGAGAGAAGGGCAGATTTAGATTGGATGTTAGGAACAAGTTCTGCACCATGAGGGTGGTGCAACACCACAAGAAGTTGCCCAGGGAGGTGGTTGGGGTCCCATCCTGCAAATATTCCCGGTCAGGCTGGACAAAACTCTGAGCAACCTGATCTAGCTGAGGATGTCCCTGCTGACTGCAAGGGGTTTGGACTGTATGACCTTTAGAGGACTCTTCCAACCCAAACCAATCTATGATTCTTCATCTGGAATCTTGTCCTCCTTTGGTTCCCACCAAGTCATCCCTCAGTAGCAGTCTGGATATAAATCATGACATCTGATCAGTGTTTTCTGCTGTCATCTTAAATTTGCAGTTGCTGCTCATTCATGCACCAACAGAAGAATTGTTTCGTTCCTTTGTTATATCCAGAGGCTAGTATAAGAACAATGATGTGTTAAATGGTCATGATTGAGTGTGAAGTTATGGTAAAGATGAAGCTGCAGTTTTGTTGGAAATCTAAATTAATGGGGAATCTGTAGAGAAACTACTTATTAGGCCCGATTCAACATCATTTTCATATCCAAGGATGCATAAATGTACCTGTCAAAGCTGCTGTGGGCTGGATTTCAAGCAGTGGTTAAATTATTCTCTTAATCCATGTAAGAGCTAAAGGATCTTTTAAGGTGCAGAAGGCTGCCTCTAGCTTCTAGACCAGTCTGAAACAGAATCATAGAATTGTTATGGTTGGAAGAGACCTCAAGGATCAGCCAGTTCCAACCCCCTGCCATGGGCAGGGACACCTCACACTACAGCAGGTTGCTCACAGCCACATCCAGCCTGGCTGCAAACACCTCCAGGCAGGAGGCTTCCACCACCTCCCTGGGCAACCTGTGCCAGGCTCTCACCACCCTCATGGGGAACAACTTCTTCCTAACATCCAATCTGAATCTACCCATTTCTTGTTTTGTTCCATTCCCCGCAGGCCTATCACTGCCTGACACCCTCAAAAGTCCCTCCCCAGCTTTCCTGTAGCCCTTTTCAGATACTGGAAGGCCACAATGAGGTCACCTGGGAGCCTTCTCTTCTCCAGACTGAACAGCCCCAACTCCCTTAATCTGTCCTCGTAGGAGAGGTGCTCCAGCCCTCTGCTCATCCTCATGGCGCTTCTCTGAACACATTCCAGCACCTTCAGATCCTTCCTGTACTAGGGGCTCCAGAACTGGACACAGTGCTCCGAGTAGGGTCTCAGCAGAGTGGAGCACAGGGGAAGAATCACCTCCCTGGCCCTGCTGGCTCTGCTTCTCCTGCTGCAGCCCAGGCTCTGCTTGGCTCTCTGGGTGCTCACTGCTGGCTCATGCTGAGCTTCTACTCCACCAGCACCCCCAGGTCCTTTTCCTCAGGGCTGTTCTCAAGCCAGTGCCTGGCCAGCCTATATTGGTGCCTGGGATTGCCCTGGGATTGCCCTGACCCAGCTGCAGGACCTTGCCCTTGGTCTTGTTGAGCCTCATGAGGTTGTCATGAGCCCAGCTCTCCAGCTTGTCAAGGTCTAGGTTTGGGGAGTTTCTGTAAGTTGATTCTGTTTTTTTCCCTTCAAGTTCTAAGGCTTTAAAGCACTTCAGGAAGTAGTAATTATGTTCCTTCACATGAAAGACAACTCACAGGGATAATAAACATGGGCTTCAACAGATTTTTCCAGTGTTTATTGTAGTACAAAACATTAGGAGAAACAAAGCAAAAACATTCAGAAAAAGCGAGTGAAAACTTTCAGAACCAAGCATAAAACAAACAACAACACAACAATTCTTTTTCAAGCCATGTGTTAGTGTCAAATCATTTGAAAAGTGACTGAGAATTTTTGATGAAAGGAGTCTGCTGAGGGACATGGAACCACTGGAGCAGGTCTGGAGGAGGGGCATGAAGACAATCAGAGGGCTGGAGAACCTCCCCTGTACGTACAGGCTGCAAGAGTTGGGGTTGTTCAGCTTGGAGAAGAGAAGGCTTTAAGGAAATCTAATAGCAGCCTTCTAGTGCCTCAAGGGGGTAAAGTAGAGGGGGAGAATCACCTCCCTGGCCCTCCTGGCTATGCAGGTATTTTTTTTTTCCTCTTTTATTTTTTCAAGATTCAGACCTTATGTAGAACATTGATTCATCTTTATGCCACAGCATAAAACTCTGTCCATAGGTTCTATTAAATTAGAACCTTTTTAATATGTTTTATTGATACGACAATCTACATTTGACTGAAACAGCCAACAATGGAGTCTGTCTCCAGATCCTAGAAAAGCTTAGTAGCTAATTGGGTGATCATAGAATCATGGACTCATAGAATCAATAAGGTTGAGAAATACCTCAGAGATCATCAAGTCCAACCTATTACCTAACACCTCATGACTAACTAAACCATAGCTTCAAGTGCCACATCCAGTCCCTTTTTGAACACCTCCAGGGATGGGGACTCCACCACCTCCCTGGGCAGCACATTCCAATGGCCAGTCTCTCAATCTATGAAGAATTTCTTCCTAACATCCAGCCTAAACCTCCCCTGGCACAGCTTGAAACTGTGTCCTCTTGTTCTGGTGCTGGTTGCCTGGGAGAAGAGACCAACCCCCACCTGGCTACAACCTCTCTTCAGGTAGTTGTAGAGTGCAGTAAGGTCTCCCCTGAGCCTCCTCTTCTCCAGGCTAAGCAACCCCAGCTCCCTCAGCCTCTCCTCACAGGTCTGTGCTCCAGACCTCTCCCCAGCTTTGTTGCCCTTCTCTGGACACATTCCAGAGACAATGAAGGGCTCCCTTGCCAAGACTTGTATTTACAATAGCGTGTGCCTACACTGAAGGAATACTCTCCATTGTCAAAAGAAATACTACAGCTCTAGAAGAGAATAAAAAGCTATTGCAGCTTACACTGAAGCGAATCTACAACCAAAATGACTCCTGTCCTACCTCCAGTATGAGTTCACCATATAAAAAAGAATACTTCAGCCTTATATTCTTCAATGAGAGAGAAGTTCACTTTTTGCTTGGTTTTATTTCTGTGTGGGTTTTTTTCTCGTTTAAATTTCTAGGAGTGGGGGTTTTCTTGTTTTGAGTTCTAAGGTGGTGTTTTTCTTATTGTTTTGGGTTTTAAGAGGTTTTTTCTTGTTTTGATTTCTAAGAGTGTTTTTTTTTTTTTCTTCTTGTTTTGATTTCTAAGGGTGGTTTTATTCTATCTATTTCTGAGAGTCTTTTTTTCTTGTTTTGATTTCTAAGAGTGATTTTGTTCTTCTTGTTTTGTTTTTTAAGAGTGATATTTTGTTGTTTTTTAAGAGAGGGTTTCTTCTTGTTTTGATTTCTAAGAGTGATTATTGTTCTTCTTGTTTTGATTTCTAAAGGATGGTTTTATTCTTTTTATTTCTAAGAGTCTTTTTTTCTTGTTTTGATTGCTAAGAGATTTTTTTTTCTTCTTCTTTTGTTTTGGTTTTTTAAGAGTGTTTTTTTCTTCTTGCTTTGGTTTTTAAGAGTGGTTTTTTTTCTTGTTTTGGTTTCTAAGAGTGGTTTTTTCTTCTTATTTTGATTTCTAAGAGTGGTTCTTTTTCTTAAGAGTTTCTTTTTCTTGTTTTGACTTCTAAGAGCGGTGGGGAGATTCAGGCTGGACATGAGGAAAAGTTCCTCACCATGAGAGTGGTGAATCCCTGGAATGGGTTGTCCAGGGAGGTGGCTGAGGCCCCGTCCCTGGAGGTGTTTAAGCCCAGGCTGGATGAGGCTCTGGACAGCCTGATCTAGTGTCCAGAGAAAGGCCACGAGGATGAGCAGAGGGCTGGAGCTGCTCTCCTATGAGGACAGACTGAGAGTGTTGGGGCTGTTCAATCTGGAGAAGAGAAGGCTCCAAGGAGACCTAATTGTGGCCTTCCAGTATCTGAAGGGGGCTACAAGAAAGCTGGGGAGGGACTTTGAGGGTGTCAGGGAGGGATAGGACTGCGGGGAATGGAACAAAGATAAGAAATGGGTAGATTCAGATTGGATGTTAGGTGGAAGTTCTTCCCCATGAGGGTGGTGAGACACTGGCACAGGTTGCCCAGGGAGGTGGTGGAAGCCTCATGCCTGAAGGTTTTGAAGGTCAGGCTGGATGTGGCTGTGAGCAACCTGCTGTAGTGTGAGGTGTCCCTGCCCATGGCAGGGGGTTGGAACTGGGTGATCCTTGTGGTCCCTTCCCACCCTGACTGATACTTGATACTATGTTTTTTCTTGTTTTGATTTCTAAGAGTGTTTTTTTCTACTTGTTTTGGTTTCTAAGGGTGGTTTTTTTCTTCTTTTTATTTTTAAGAGTCTTTTTTTCTTGTTTTGATTTGTAAGACTATTTTTTTCTTATTTTTATGGTTTTTAAGAGTGTTTTTTCTTCTTGCTTTGATTTCTAAGAGTGGTTTTTTCTTCTTGTTTGGATTTCTAAGAGTGGTTCTTTTTCTTATTTTGATTTCTAAGGGTGGATTTTTCTTATTTTGGTTTCTAAGAGTCTTTTTTTTCCCTTGTTTTGATTTCTAACAGTGATTTTTTTCTTGTTTTGATTTCTAAGAGTGATTTTTTCTTGTTTCGATTTCTAAGAGTTTGTTTTCTTATTGTTTTGTTTTTTTAAGAGAGGTTTTTTTTCCTTGTTTTGATTTCTAAGAGTGGTTTTTTTTTTCCTGTTTTGACTTCTAAGAGTGGTTTGGTTTTTTCCTTGTTTTGATTTCTAAGAGTGTTTTTGTTTTTCTCGTGGCTAAAATGCGCCTTGGACTCAGACTGCTGAGCCTTTCAGGATGTGCACAGAAGTATTCAAAAAACCCCAGTTCTGAACATTGGCCATGAAACTACTGTCCTAACCTGATAAATGGATTGGAAATAAGCTCCCCAACAGTGAGAATGGGCCATTAATTTTAATCAAAGGTGATGTGGAAAGGCGAATGGGATGCATGACAATGTCAACAGCCCAGTAGGTGTTAAGGGGCTACATTGCCTTACTTGTTACTAGGTAGTGCCATTAGTTGAGCTTGGGTGAAGACAGAAAGCCATGCCTGGAATTGAATGACCAGGTCACTCCAAATTCTAATGGAGAAATGGTGTTTCAGAAATACCAGTGTAATGGCATTGGAAATCAAGGACAACACTTTAGAAAATATTAAGGGCTTGCTTGGGCTTTTTTTGTCGTGGTCGTTCTTTGTCTGTTGCAGTTGTATCTTTGCTCATCCTTTCATGAAACGTTCAGCTCTGCTGTTTGTAAGCAATGAAATTCTAGGGTTAATATGTCCATATGGTTAATGTGTCCCTATGAAATTGTGTGGTTAACATGGACAGAATGTCTAAGTCCTTGTGTGTGTTCTGAAATCGGATGCGTTCTACAGAGTGCAGGATGCAGGAGAAACTCAAATTGTGGCTTCTCTCCCCTTCAATAAATTTCTGGAAGTGAAGGATTTTCTTGTTCTTTTTATTATTATTTCTTTTTAAACAACCTTATGCTGACATTAAACTAAACCCAAGGAGACAGCTGCAGTATATCTACATTTGTGCTGTTGGTAGGATTAATCTTAACACATCCTAATGTGGGGAGATTTTTCTTTCAATCAGCAAATACCTCTTTACTTTGAATATTTGGGGGGGGGGGGGGGACTGTTGTTATAAAATACTGGATGACAGCTTGAATTAATGATGTTTATAATGAAGACATAAAAATGCAGGGATGACAAAGAAGCATTTTTATATCTATGCTTCAGGTTTCCTACAAAGGTTCATTTAATCTGACACAGCATTGCATGCATAAGAAAGATATGTATGACTGCATTAGTAATTCTTGCACTCTTATTTAAAATAAAATTAATTATGCTGCTGTCTACTTAATAGAGTAGTTTTATAAACAATAGTTCTCCTTCTCTCTGTCTAGCTGAAGATCAGCTCCGTGCAAAGGGCTATGACAAAACACCAGACTTTATTTTAGAAGTCCCAGTAGGTAAGTCTTTTTAAATCATTGTTATCATTTTATTCTGTGTGGAAGTGTTGATGCTAAAATATTATGGCTATTTAAGTGAGGTATATTACAGGATCATAGAATCACAGAATTGTTAGGGTTGGAAGGAACCTCAAGGATCATCCAGTTCCAACCCCCTGCCATGGGCAGGGACACCTCACACTACAGCAGGTTGCTCACAGCCACATCCAGACTGGCTGCAAACACCTCCAGGGATGAGGCTTCCACCACCTCCCTGGGCAACCTGTGCCGGTCTCTCACTACCCTCATGGGGAACAACTTCTTCCTAACAGCCAATCTGAATCTCCCCATTTCTAGTTTTGTTCCATTCTCCCCAGTCCTATCACTCCCTGACAGCCTCAAAAGTCCCTCCCCAGCTTTCCTGTAGCCCCCTTCAGATACTGGAAGGCCACAATTAGGTCTCCTTGGAGCCTTCTCTTCTCCAGACTGCACAACCCCAGCTCCCTCAGTCTGTCCTCATAGGAGAGCAGCTCCAGCCCTCTGATCATCCTCGTGGCCCTTCTCTGGACACCTTCCAGCACCTCCAGATCCTTCCTGCACTAGGGGCTCCAGAACTGGGCACAGTACTCCAGGTGGAGTCTCACCAGAGCAGAGCAGAGGGGGAGAATCACCTCCCTGGCCCTATGGCTGTGCTGCTCTTGATGTAGCCCAGGGTGAAGGATAATACAAATCAGTCTCTTTTTATCAGTCATTGCCCAATAATGTTAAGAACTTCTAGTTTGGGTCAGAGAGGTGAGCTCCTAAGTAATATTAGCAAGTATTTCCTCTTGGGTCTCTGCATGGTTTTGTCTCATTATCACCAAAAAAAAAGAAAAAGACACCCAAGCTCCCCAGAGAGGTTGTGGATTCTCCTCTGGAGATTTTCAAGGTTTGTCTGGGTGTGTTCCTGTGTGACCTGAGCTAGACTGTATGGTCCTGCTCTGGCAGTGGGGTTGGAATAGATGATCTCTTTGGGTCCTTTCCAACCCCTGACATCCTGTGATCCTGTGATCAGAACCCCCCAAAACCTGCTCCCTCTAACCTGCTCTGCCCACTGTCTTTCTGAACTGAGCTTTGAAATACCTACAGACTGCCTTAAAATTCTAGACCCAGTCATTTCCAAGCAACCTTAAGAGTACTACACCTGTAGGTCATTGAGGAAAGGTTTGTCGTCGTGCACTTTTTCTTTTGCCATCACTTTGCATCTAAATACAGCTCTGCAGCTCTCTGTTGTTTTTTTAAAGCCTGTGTGGCAAGGATCAAGAAAGAATAAAAGTAGTCATGAATGTCATGGCAAAGTTCATCTGCATTTTCTGCTTTTGAAGCCATGCAGGAAGGTAACCAGATGACCCACCTGGCAGGGCCATGGAGGGAAAAAGCATCCATGTTGTTCAAGTGTAAAGGGTGAAACTAGGATGCAATTGCATCTTAATTTAGTCTCATTTTCTTTATGTCCTGTTTGTGTTAGAATAAAGACAGATCTCTAGAGCAGGTTATGATTAAACTGAAATTGGTACAATTCACAGAAACCACAGAAACATTCAGGTTAGTAAAGACCCTCAGGATCACCAAGGTCAACCCAGAACCCCATTCTACAAGGTTCATCCCCAAGCACATCCAAACACATCCAGGATTGCTGACTCAACCACCTCTCTGGGCAGAGCATTCCAATCTCTGACCACTCCTGGTGGAAATTTTTTTTCCTAATGCCCAGTCTAAACCTACCCAGTGCCAGCTTGGGGCCATTCCCTGTTGTTCTGTCACTAGTCACCTGTGAGAAGAGACCAGCAGCAGCCTCTCTACAACCTCCTTTTCATTAAAATATTTTCTGCTACAATTTTTAATCCAAATGTCCTGTGTAAAAGATATTTTCACAAGCAAGCATGGATTGTGTGGTCAGCTGGGGACTAAAGGGGATATTCCCAAACACATTCTTGCAGTCTGTTGCTTGTGATTTTCAGAGCTGAGTTTATTTTCTGCTGTCACCCTAGCTGTTGAAGGACACATCATTCACTGGATTGAAAGCAAAGCCTCATTCGGGGATGAAAGCAGCCACCAAGCCTACTTGCAGGACCAGTTTTGGAGCTACTGGAACAGGTACATTGATTTTATTTTTCCTTATAGATAAATAGCACTATGTTTTTTAAAAGAACCTACTGGGGGGGGGGGAAGCCATCAGTGTGTTTGTATCAAGCCATGTGAACAGGGAGGTTGGAGTAGAAGATCTCAGAATCACAGAAACATTCAGGTTGGAAGAGACCCTCAGGATCACCAAGTCCAACCCACAACCCTACTATACAAGGGTCACCCCTAAACTAGAGCCCCAACCACATCCAAACCACCTTGAAACACAGCCAGGCTTGGGGACTCCACCACCTCCCTGGGCAGCACATTCCAATCCCTGACCACTCTTGATGGGAATTTTTTTCCTACTGTCCAGTCTAAACCTACCCAGCTGCAGCTTGAGGCTATTCCCTCTTGTTCTATCACTAATTACCTGGGAGAAGAGACCAGCAGAAGCCTCTCTACAACCTCCTTTCAGGTAGTTGTAGAGAGCAATGAGTCTCCCCTCAGCCTCTTCTTTTCCAAACTAACCATCCCCAGCTCCTTCAGTTGCTCTCCATCAGATTTATTCCCCAAGCCCTTCCCAGCTTCCTTGCCCTCCTCTGCACTGGCTCCAGCACCTCCACATCTCTCCTGGATTGAGGTGCCCAAAACTGGACACAATACTCCAGGTGTGGCCTCCCCAGAGCTGAGTCCCAGGGGATAATCAAAGATCTCTAAGGTCCCTGCTAACCTAAGCCATTCTGTGATGATTCTATGGTGAGAATTCTCTATCACTGGGAGTTTTTAGTAAGGTTTGGTCTCTAATAACAGTTAAAAACTGTAGTTAGCATTTGCAGGAACAGAAGAAGAATTTTTGAACATACTTTTTGGTTTGAATGGTTAAAATAGTTCTAATTCATTCTGGTAAAGAATGTTATATATGCAGTGATAAATCTTTCCATGGTATTAGAAGTTTCCTCACCAGAAGATTTTTGTTAGGTAAAAAAAAAAATAACCTACCTGGAGTACTGTGTCCAGTTCTGGAGCTCTTAGTACAGGAAGGATCTGGAGGTGCTGGAAGGTGTCCAGAGAAGGGCCATGAGGATGAGCAGAGGGCTGCAGCTGCTCTGCTACGAGGACAGACTGAGGGAGTTGGGGTTGTGCAGTCTCGAGAAGAGAAGGCTCCAAGAGACCTAATTGTGGCCTTCCAGTATCTGCAGGGGGCTACAGGAAAGCTGGGGAGGGACTTTTGAGGGTGTCAGGGAGTGATAGGACTGCAGGGAACAGAACAAAACTGGAAATAGGTAGATCCAGATTGGATGTTAGGACAAAGTTGTTCCCCATGAGGGTGGTGAGAGACTGGCACAGGTTGCCCAGGGAGGTGGTAGAAGCCTCATCCCTGGAGATTTTGAAGGTCAGGCTGGATGTGGCTGTGAGCAACCTGCTGTAGTGTGAGGTGTCCCTGCCCATGGCAGGGGGTTGGAACCAGCTGATCCTTGAGGTCCCTTCTAACCCTAACAATTCTGTGATTCTGTGATTCATCTTCAGTTCCATTTTTGTATGTGATGGAACCCTAAGCAAGATAGTGAGGGAGATAAACTGTAGATTTACTAAAGGACTTGTAAAAGCATTGAGTTTTGGTGTCCTCATCATAAGGAGCACACAGAGCTATTGGAGTGAGTCCAAAGGAGGGCCATAAAGATGATCCAAGGGCTGGAGCACCTCTGCTGTGAGAATAGGCTAAGGGAGTTGGGGGTGTTCATCCTGGAGAAGAGGAGACTCTGGGGGGACCTTAGAGCTGCCTTCCAGTACCTGAAGGGATCCTGCCAGGTCCTTTGGAGTGGATGATCTTGGAGGTCTCTTTCTGTGATTGCGTCATTTTTTTTGGTGCTGAACAGAATGACTACTCATGTTTTGGGTTGAGCTATAAAATGTGTAAAACTCTTTGAGAATAGTCTGTGCCATTTGGATCTGACATACTCAGTTGAAACTTTTTCCTGTGAGAGTGCCAGAGGTCTGGAGCAGGCTGCCCAGAGAGGCTGTGGAGTCTCCTTCTCTGGAGATATTCAAAACCCACCTGGATGAGTTCCTGTGTGGCCTGCCCTAGATGATCCTGTTCTGGCAGGGCTTTTGGAGTGGATGAGCTTTTGAGGTCCCTTCCAACCCCTGACATTCTGTGGCACTGTGATTTTGCCAAATCTAACTGAAAACAGCTCCAACCATTGTTGACTCTCAAATGGCTTTTCATTCACAGAAAGGAAACTACAAATCTCCTTAGTGAGATTTGGTCATCTCTCATCCAGAATTCAGTGGTAGGCTAACTATGGAAATTAGAGAGATTTGCTTGGGGCTTTTTGGAGGAGCAAATCCTGTTCATTTTAATTTTGGTTGCTGCTTGGCCAAACTAAATGCCACATCCTCTGAAATGAGTTCTGAATTGCTGTAGTTTCTGGTATAATGACAGTTGGGTTAATGAAGCCATGTTGACAGATGAGGTTGCATGTAAGTTAGATAGTTAGCTTCCATTCCTCTCTGGAACTATTCATACAGAAAGCCACAGGTGTAGCTGCACAAACTGTGAATCATTTTGTTGTAGGATTTAATCAACCTGTACAAGGACCTCTCAAGTGAGAGAAGCTGCTTCCCACTCAATTTACTGAACCTGTGTGTTTCCTTTCCTCTTGGAGGAGGAATCATTTGGAGAAGCATCAGCTCACAATAGAAATCTCCATCACACAAAGCGGAGCATTTAGATGATGAAGGGAGTGCAATATCTCCCTTCTGAGGAAAGGCTGGGGGAACTGGGGCTCTTTAGCATGGAGCAGAGGAGCCTGAGGGGTGACCTCATTCATGTTTATAAAAGAAGTGAAGGGTGAGCGCTGGGAGGATGGAACCAGGCTCCACTCAGTGATGTCCAATGATATGACAAGGGGCAACGGGTGCAAGCTGGAACAGAGGAGCTGCCATGGGAACAGAAGGAAAACGTCTTCCCTGTGAGGGTGCAGAGCCCTGGAACAGGCTGCTCCGAGAGCTTGTGGAATCTCCTTCTCTGGAGACATTCACAACCCACCTGGATGTGTTTCTGTGTGACCTGCCCTGGGTGCTCCTGCTCTAGCAGGGGGTTGGCCTGGATGACCTTTTGAGGTCCCTTCCAACCCCTAACATTCTGTGGCTCTGTGGTTTATAAACAGGATCTGTTGTTTGAAGGTAAAGCTGAAATTCACTTGGAGAGAGAACTTGTAACACCAGCTGTTCGATGTGGGTAGAAACACCTGCCTTGATCCTTTGAAAGAAATGAAGGTGACAAGTTTTAGACCTTTTCCACTGAGTTTTTGTATTGTTTCTCTGAAAAGCAGAAGTGAGCCTGGAAAAGTTTCTAGGCTCTTTTTTTTTCACCACATGTGCCACAGATGTAATATCAATTCTCAACACAACCTGACTGAAAGCTGTGACCACAGCTTTGGTTTGTTTGCTGTTGTGTCTATTTCATTAAATCCTGTACCCTGTGCTAACTAAATCTCTGAGTATCTTAAATTGGTCTGTACTGACAGGAAAGGAATGGCACTTTCTCATTTAACAGAACAGCTCCCTAGATGCAGTCAACCATGTCTGTTCACCTCAGTGCAAAAGAACACCTTTTTATTACTCTGAGTTCTGCAGGGACAGCTTAGCAAGGTTTTTTATGGCTCATACATCAATGGTATTGTTAAGCAATTTTCAGTTGCAGTGCTGCACTGCAACCTCATCTTCAAATTAAGCTTCACATTAAAAATGTACAAAGTGTACCTTGTCAGTGGGTTTGCACAGCTGCAATTTAAGCTGCTGGTTAGGTATTGAGGTTTTTCAGTAATAAAGAACTAGGGAAAAGCAAGTTTGGTCTTGCGTATTTCCAGATGAATTTTGCGGAATGATGTTCTAGGAAGAAAAAGCTATTTCATGTGCTGAGCAAACTCAGTGTAAAATGATTCATGCACTCAAAGAATCCCTCCCCTCCACGGTTTTGTTCTTTCAACGTGCTAGGAGCAGGCTAAGCTTTCCTTGCCGCCAGGTAAGCAAGACTTGGTGCATGTGCAAAACATGAATGTGTAGCAGATACCACACTTTTCCTTGTTCCCTGGCCTACATTGGTGCATTCTGGGCTCCTCAGTTTAGGAAAGATGTTGAATTGCTCGAACATGTCCAGAGAAGGGCAACAAAGCTGGGGAGGGGTTTGGAGCACAGCCCTGTGAGGAGAGGCTGAGGGAGCTGGGGTTGCTTAGCCTGGAGAAGAGGAGGCTCAGGGGAGACCTTCTTGCTCTCTACAACTCCCTGAAGGGAGGTTGTAGCCAGGAGGGGGTTGGTCTCTTCTCCCAGGCAACCAGCAACAGAACAAGAGGACACAGTCTCAAGCTGCGCCAGGGGAGGTTTAGGCTGGATGTTAGGAAGAAGTTCTTCCCAGCAAGAGAGATTGGCCATTGGAATGTGCTGCCCAGGGAGGTGGTGGAGTCACCGTCACTGGAAGTGTTTAGGAAGAGCCTGGATGAGGCACTTGGTGCCATGGTTTAGTTGTTTAGATGGTGTTGGGTGATAGGTTGGACTCAATGATCTAAAAGGTCTTTTCCAACCTGATCTGATCTATTCTATTCTATTCTATTCTATTCTATTCTATTCTATTCTATTCTATTCTATTCTATTCTATTCCATTCCATTCCATTCCATTCCATTCCATTCCATTCCATTCCATTCCATTCCATTCCATTCCATTCCATTCCATTCCATTCCATTCCATTCCATTCCATTCCATTCCATTCCATTCCATTCCATTCCATTCCATTCCATTCCATTCCATGTAACCCAGAGGATAAAAACTGTTCAATTATCTGCATGACCCAAGGTGATTTGGACAGCATGAGCAGGAAGTTACTTATACACAGGCTGTGATTTAAAGCAGGGTCTGAACACGTCGTCAATTCTTTTGGGGGTTAAATGAATGCTGCTATTTCTGGTATTGGGTTTGGTGTTGGATTTTGTTTTTCATAATGTCTAAATTTATGATTTTTTTCCAACTCAAACATTGGAGTGCTAGCTGTACAAGTCTTAGAGCTGATAAGCATGACTGCTCCATTTTTTTCTAAGGGGCATCTCGAGCTCTGCACCACACACTTCAAACAGTAATTAGTGGCTGCACTGTCAGTGGCTTGCTGTAAGAAGATATAAACTCCAGTACAATAATTTACATCTTCTATCTTCTGCCAGCCTGGCTAAGGCATCTGTACATTCTGGAGTGTAATTCCTAGGGAGTCCCAGGGGAGAGCTTGACACTGTTATTAGCTGAAAAAACTTTACTATGTCTAAGGAAGACCATAGGAAAATTTCATTTTTGACACTGATATTGAACTAAAGGCAATTTCACATAGTGCAAGAGATGCATTTCTTCTTCCCTTTGAATAAGAATGGTAAGTCATCCCTGGAGTAAATTACTTCCCTGCCACGTGCTTGTATTCTAAGTGTTGTTAGTCCTGTGCTTCTGCCCTTTCTGGAAGGAATACATTTCCCACAACTAATATTGAAGGAGTAACCATACTTACTTACATTAAGAGTAACCATACTTTCTGGAAGCCAAAATTCATGATTAAATGTGTTACTTCTTAATGCATTAGCTCTGATCTTGATATTCTGATTCTAGTCAATAAATGAGAAGACCCTTGAGCACAAGCCCTGTGAGGAGAGGCTGAGGGAGCTGGGGTTGCTTAGCCTGGAGAAGAGGAGGCTCAGGGGAGACCTTCTTGCTCTCTACAACTACCTGAAGAGAGGTTGTAGCCAGGTGGGGGTTGGTCTCTTCTCCCAGGCACCCACCAACAGAACAAGAGGACATAGTCTCAAGCTGTGCCAGGGGAGGTTTGGGCTGGATGGGAGGAGAAAGTTCTTCAAAGAAAGAGTAATTGGCCCTTGGAATGTGCTGCCCAGGGAGGTGGTGGAGTCACCATCACTGGAGGTGTTCAAGAAAGGATTGGATGTGGCACTTGGAGCCATGATTTAGTTAGACAGGAGATGTTTGGTATTAGGTACTAGGTTGGACTTGATAATCTCGGAGGTCTTTTCCAACCTGGTTGATTCTACGATCTCTGTACACTCATGCACACATACATGCACACACACACATTAGAGGCACACCTCTGCACTTCACAGATGTTCTCGATATGTTTAGCTTCTTTCCAGCATGAATCACTGTTGTCTTTATTTAATGACATGAAGAGTATGAAAATCAACATATAGTTTATTATTTTCTTTTCTCCTTTTCTCTTTTCTTTTATCTTTTTTCTCTTTTCTTTTCTTTTCTTTTATCTTTTTTCTCTTTTCTTTTCTTCAATCCTCTTTTCTTTTCTTTTCTTTTCTTTTCATCTTTTTTCTCTTTTCTTTTCTTTTCTTTTCTTTTCTTTTCTTTTCTTTTCTTTTCTTTTCTTTTCTTTTCTTTTCTTTTCTTTTCTTTTCTTTTCTTTTCTTTTCTTTTCTTTTTCCTTTTCCTTTTTTTCTTTTTCTTTTTCTTTTTTTCTTTTTCTTTTTCTTTTTCTTTTTCTTTTTCTTTTTCTTTTTCTTTTTCTTTTTCTTTTTCTTTTTCTTTTTCTTTTTCTTTTTCTTTTTCTTTTTCTTTTTCTTTTCCCTTTTTCTTTTTCATTTTCTTTTCCCTTTTTCTTTTTTTTTTTCTTTTTCTTTTTCTTTTTCTTTTTCTTTTTCTTTTTTTCTTTTTCTTTTTCTTTTTCTTTTTCTTTTTCTTTTTCTTTTTCTTTTTCTTTTTCTTTTTCTTTTTCTTTTTCTTTTCCCTTTTTCTTTTTCTTTTCCCTTTTTCTTTTTCTTTTTCTTTTTCTTTTTCTTTTTCTTTTTCTTTTTTTCTTTTTCTTTTCCCTTTTCCTTTTCCTTTTCCTTTTTCTTTTTCCCTTTCCCTTTTCCTTTTCCTTTTCCTTTTCCTTTTCCTTTTCCTTTTCCTTTTCCTTTTCCTTTTCCTTTTCCTTTTCCTTTTTTTTCTTTTTCTTACCTTAACTCCAAAGTACTGTTTTGCAGATTTTGCAAGTCATCCCCTCTTAAACAGCATCATTGAATAATAGAGTGTTAAATCATTTTCCATTCAGAACATGCCTCATGCCTAGCATTGCTCTAATGTTGTTTGGCTGAGCATTGCAGGTTGTTTTATTTTGTGTGAAAGCTAATTTTTTGTCAAAGCAAAGAGAGAGAACAGAACACACTGTGTTCATGTGAACATTTACATTTGAATGATTGATATTAATTAAGTCTATCTTTTCATGCCTTTTTTTTTTCCTTAGACACTGTATTTAATATGGACATGCAATTGAGATTTTCATTATCATTTAATTCTATTACTTAAGCCTCTATCACTGCTACATTCTCAGCTTAAGCAGTAAACAAAGAGCCACAGACTTTGGTTGAATTATTTGTACCTTTTATTTTTTTCTGTACTGTCTGAAACATTATCATGTCACAGGAGTCTCATGTAGTGCAGATAGAGCATTTTCAGCCTCCATCCACATCACTGCAAGGCTTCAGCTCCAATTTTCCTGGTATTTCTCATTCAGATTAGACAACCATCGAAGTTTATGTACAATAAGAGTTGACAGCATAGATCCTGCTATGCTTGCCAAAGGCCTGGTTGCAGACACTCCTCTATGTCAAAGAATGTCAACCCCCCCCAGACCTTACCTTTCAGAGTTCCTTGTAATTTTTAATTGACATTTACATCTGACATTTTCAATGTATTTCTTAGTGTTGAGTCTTTATCTACCTAGGAACAGTTCAAACCAACCCAAGGCAAAAAGAATCGCTTCCTGTAAACTATGACATCATGTATTTTTTATTCAACAAGGTCAAGTTGCAGGGCTGAAACTCAAGAATGACCAACTCCCCTTCCTTTGTGTAATTCTATATTTGCTAGTCTAATCCATTTTAAATGGCAATTGAGGAGGGTAGGCTGTAGGAGTAGAAAGCAAAATTTAACTCTTAGCTCTAATGAACAAAGCAGATTACTATTGCTGTGCATCATTGTGGTGGGTTGAAATTTCCCCCACAACATTAACTTTGCCAGCCCAGATCAGTTGGAAGCAAATGGAAGCTGTATATACAGGCAAAACCACAATCTACAATGGAATGCAATTAATATGTACAAAATGTCCAGGATTTACAATATTTACAGGTATTCACAATTAACAAACAGCACAAGAATCCCCCTGGTCAAGAAGACCAGGGAAGCTGCCCCCCACCCCCTGGTCAGAAGGGAGAAAGGAGCAGAAGAAAAGCAGTTGTTAGACTTCACCAAAACGGTGCAGCCAAGGTCAACAGAGGCAGATTAGTCTCCCTTCAGAGCACGAAGTGAGCAGAGAAGAGATCAGAAGAGAGAAGATGGTTTTGGTACAGCCAAACTTATGGCAGATATCTCTCCAGTGAAACTGGTTAGAATTGTCTTTTTCCTTTTTACAGCCCATAGTGACTTGTTTACATTTTTCTACTTTTCTGCTTGAAATCTGTAACAAAATTTTAAAGGCATAGCCTAAAACTACCCCAATCATGCACAGAAAAGATACAGAGAAGATTTCCCAGGCACTTTAAGCATACAAAGAGAGATTTCCCTTTGGGTCAGGTACTTAGGTATTGAAAGTGGTCCCTTCATACCCATCGTCATGCAACATGCACCTAAGCAGCTTAATACTGCAAATGAAGAAGAGGAGGCTCAGAGGAGACCTTCTTGCTCTCTACAACTACCTGAAGGGAGGTTGCAGCCAGGTCGGGGTTGGTCTCTTCTCCCAGGCAACCAGCACCAGAACAAGAGGACACAGTCTCAAGCTGTGCCAGGGGAAGTTTAGGCTGGAGTTGAGGAGAAAGTTCTTCCCAGAAAGAGTAATTGGCCATTGGAATGTGCTACCCAGGGAGGTGGTGCAGTCCTCATCCCTGGAGGTATTCAAGAAAGGCTTGGATGTGGCACTTGGAGCCACAGTTTAGTTAGTCAGGAGGTGTTAGGTGTTAGGTAATAGGTTGGACTTGATCTCTGAGGTCTTTTCCAGCCTCGCCGATTCTATGGTTCTATGAAGGGTGCTGGCAGGGATGGCCTTTAGCTGCATGGTGCAGTGTGTCATGCTCCCTTGCCTTCAGAAATCTTCAGTTTTCATTCAGGTTAAAAATACTAAAAGCCAAATAAATTAGCCTGAGCATAACTCACGGAATCACAGAATGCCAGGTTGGGAGGGACCCCAGGATCACCTGTTCCTTTCTAGGTGACAGTGTAGTTGAAATGAGATGGCCCAGCACCCTGGCAAGCTGAGTATGTAGGGGAATCCACTGCTTCCCTTGGGAGATGATTCCAATGTCTGACTGCTCTCATTGTGAGAAATTTTCTTCTGGAGTCCCAGAGGGAATCTCCCCAGCAGTATCTGGGGTCAGAGTGGCTGGAGAGTGGCCAGGCAGAGAGGGACCTGGGGGTACTGGTTGATGGTAAGCTGAACATGAGCCTGCAGTGTGCCCAGGCAGCCAAGAGGGCCAATGGCATCCTGGCCTGCATCAGGAACAGTGTGGCCAGCAGGAGCAGGGAGGTCATTCTGCCCCTGTACACTGCACTGGTTAGGCCACACCTTGAGTCCTGTGTCCAGTTCTGGGCCCCTCGGTTTAGGAAGGATGTTGACTTGCTGGAAGGTGTCCAGAGAAGGGCAATGAAGTTGGTGAGGGGTTTGGAACACAAGCCCTATGAGGAGAGGCTGAGGGAGCTGGGGTTGCTTAGCCTGGAGAGGAGGAGACTGAGGGGTGACCTTATTGCTCTCTACAACTACCTGAAGGGAGGTTGTAGCCAGGCAGAGGTTGGTCTCTTCTCCCAGGCAGCCAGTACCAGAACAAGAGGACACAGTCTCAGGCTGCGCCAGGGGAGGTTAAGGCTGGATGTTAGGAAGAAGTTCTATACAGAGAGAGTGATTGCCCATTGGAATCGGCTACCCGTGGAGGTGGTGGAGTCACCATCATTGGAGGTGTTCAGGAGGAGACTTGATGGGGTGCTTGGTGCCATGGTTTAGTTGTTGGGTGGGTTGGATTGGTTGATGGGTTGGACACGATGATCTTGAAGGTCTCTTCCAACCTGGTGTATTGTATTGTATTGTATCTTGTCCCCATCACCCCTTGTCTCTGCCATGGGACTCCTTGTATGAAAAAGAGTCTCCATCCTCCTGGTAGCCACCCTTTATGTGCCAGTATGTGGTAATAAGGTGTCCCCTAAGCCTTCTCTTCCTAAGGCTGAATGATCCCAGCTCTCTCAGCCTTTCCTCACATGGCAGGGCTAATAGTCCTCTGATCATTCTCATGGCCCTTCTCCAGATGCTTTCCATCCTGTCCACATCTTTTTCTTTGGTACAGCAGGGACCAAAACTGCAGGCAGTGCTCCAGGTGTGGTCCAGCCAGCGCTGGGTAGAGTGGGACAATGATTTCCGTATCTCTGCTGGTAATTATCCATCCGTTAGAAGTTAGAATGAAGGCCCACAGTTGCTCATAAATGTCAGAGAGCAAAGAAGCAGAAGCAGCATTTTGTCACAAATAATGCTGGGTTTCTCCTAATTAGTTCATTTACATTTTACAAATGAAGGGCAAGATTCAGCCCGAAGATAATCTAGTAGCATATCACAGCGTTCCTGACCTGTATTTGTATGTGCCAAATTTAAGTTAATTAGAAATGTAGGTGCTGTTTGTTTTAGCTGTCAGGAAGCTCATCTTAAAGAGAAAAAAAAGAAGAAGAAGAAGAAGAAAAGAAAAGAAAAGAAAAAACCCACAAACCTTAGATGCATTTTTCCCCCCAACATTTATCATCTAAATAATAGTCTTGCCAAGATGGCAGCCTCATAATAAACTCTTTTCAGTGGAGTGATGGGTAATGAAGCTTGCTTGTGAAGGCAGCGAAAAATGTTGTCTAGCCAAATGTGTGAATATGATGGCTGGAGAATCAGTGGACTTTCTCAGTCATCAATCTTTTTAGTAGCCTCTTCTACATCTGAATATTTTGATAGATGGTCTAATAATTGAGTTATCTGTCTTTCTAACTATCAGAGTTGCATAAAAATTATTCTCACATGCTATTGACTATTATATATATTGGGCATCCAGTAAATTTTTCAAAGGAAGGTCCAAGAGGTGGAAGAATTTAGTTGTGTCTTAAGCGGCCTTTAATATATTAAATGATAAATTGCTATGCAGAGAACATAAAACTTTGTGCTAATACACGGGGGGAAGGTAAGCAGTGTCAATAGCTGATTACAGATAAGACTCACATTAAAGCATGCAAAAATGGGAGACCACTGAAATTAGTGCACAATCTAAGAGAAGAGAAGGCTCCAAGGAGACCTAAATGTGGCCTTCCAGTATCTGAAGGGGGCTACAAGAAAGCTGGGGAGGGACATTTAGGGTGCCAGGGAGTCATAGGACTGGGGGGATGGGAAAAAAATTAGAAATGGATAGATTCAGATTGGATGTTAGGAAGAAGTTCTTCCCCATGAGGGTGGTGAGGCACTGGAACAAGTTGCCCAGGGAGGTGGTGGAAGCCTCATCCCTGGAGGTTTTGAAGGCCAGGCTGGCTGTGGCTGTGAGCAACCAGCTGTAGTGTGAGGTGTCCCTGCCCATGGCAGTGGGGTTGGAACTGGCTGATCTTTGAGGTCCCTTCCAACCCTGACAATGTTATGACTCCAAGAGAATTTTGAGATATCAGATGAGTTAGTTTCAGTAGTGCCTGGCTGGTTAATGGACAGCAGCTACATTTACACACAGCTGCACTAAGTCTTGGCTGAGGCAAAAAGCAAGAAGAGTCTCAGTGTAGAGTCCCAAGTTTCCATTCACCTTCTCTGCCAGCCATTTCTCTGGATTCAAGATGAGACTGAAAAGTCCATAACCACTGAAGCCACCCATGTTGTGTTTATTCTGGAAGATTGTGCAATATGGATTTGTGTTTCCAGAGCATGAGAATCTGCTTTCCTGGGACAGTAATCTTGCATTAAGGGAGGCACTTAGAGAATTTGGGTAAGTTTCATTAAGCACATCATTAGACGTGTCGTGCTAGGGCTCCTGAGTAGCAGAGTGAAATGCTTGTTGGCAGTTCAGACAGACATTTAATTCTTGGCCTTGCATTTCTGCTCAATGAGTCAGGGGAAAATTCTTTTCACAATTTAACAAGATTTAACAATTTACCAAAAAGTCTTTTAGCATTTTTGCACTCAAAATAATTTTGATTCAAATATCTTTTATTTTTTCCTTCTCAGTGGCATCAGTTTATCTCCATTTACATCCTTTTCTATGGATTATCACAGAATGTTAGGGGTTGGAATGTACCTTGAAAGATCATCCAGTCCAACCCCCTTCCAGAACAGGAGCACCTATACCAGATCACACAGGAATGCATCCAGGTGGATTTTGAATGTCTCCAGAGAAGGAGACTCCAAAACTTCTCTGGGCAGCCTGTTCCAGGGTTCTGGCACCCTCACAGTGAACAAGTTTTCCATTCTGTTCACATGGAACCTCTTCTGCTCTAGCTTGCACTCATTGCCCCTTGTATTGTCATTGTACATCACTGAGCAGAGCCTGGCTCCATCCTCCTGACGCTGCCCTTCACATCTTTATAAACATGAATGTTGTCACCTCTCAGTCTCCTCCAAGCTTAAGAGCCTCAGCCTTTCCTCTGAAGGAAGATGTTCCACTCCCTTCAACATCTTTGTTCCTCTGTGCTGGACTCTTTCAAGCACTTCCCTTTCCTTCTTGAACTGAGGGGGCCAGAACTGGAAACAGTATTCTAGATGTGGCCTCATCAGGGCAGAGTAGAGGGTGAGGAGAACCTCTCTCAGCCTGCAAAAAGAACTGTATGTCAAGAATTCTTTTCTTTCTTTCTTTTAATGCATTTATTCTGGATTCCCATATATTTTCATGTTTCAGTTCTTCCAGGCTTCACAACTCCAGCAAGGTATAAAGAAGTAGGTTTTATGACTAGTTCTCCAGTTAGCAAAGTGATTTCTCTTTCTCTGTTCAGCCAACATTTAATAAATGTTTCTCAATATCTGAGGGCTGGGGGTCAAGAGGCAGGGGCAGGCTCTGCTTAGTTGCACCCTGTGAGAGGACAAGGGGCAATGGATATAAACTCCAGCACAGGAGGTTCCACCTCAACACAAGGGGGAACTTTTTCACTGTGAGGGTCACAGAGCACTGAAACAGGCTGCCCAGAGAGGTTGTGGAGTCTCCTTCTCTGGAGACTTTCAAGACTCATCTGGATGTGTTCCTGTGTGACCTGAGCTAGATTGCATGGGTCCTGCTCTGGCAGGGGGGGTTGGACTCGATGATCTCCACAGGTCCCTTCCAGCCCCTAACATCCTGTGAGCCTGTGAGCTAAAGTGACCAGGATACTTTCTTGAGATTATTAAAAAGTTGTTCACTCATTACAGATTTCCAATGGGAAAGGTATCAGAGGGATCTGCTTTATAGTTATTACCTGATTAAAAGAGAAAGATGGATTTCAAGGAGTTGGCTGTTACCATCGCTTGACAAGGAGATGGAGTCTCCTTCTCTGTAGGGATTCAAAATCTACCTGGTGTGATCCTGTGCAACTTGCTTTGGGTGCCCCTGCTTTAGCAGGGAGCTTGGACTAGATGATCTCCTGAGCTCACTTCCAACACTCACCATTCTGTGATTCTAAGTGCTTTGTCCAAGTATCACTGGGGACTCATTGGACCTTGCCACTGCATATAAATCTACAAATGGAACAAAGCTTTGGCTGTCTCACTGTCTCCCATTGTGGCTTAGTAAGCAAAGTTCTTGATGTTGAAGAGTTCTTGTTAAAAGTGCAGAGTTAGATGAATTGAGTGTCAAAAGTGTAAAAGCTGGCAATAAAAATTTGATTCTGAAGTTCCACACTTGGTCTTGCAGTATTGCACCTCACAGAAGTTTTTGTTTTGTTTGTTCCCTGCAATGTTTACTTGGATTTTTTTTTCCCCAGTTTTCAATTAGGTAAGTGCTTCTGAATCTGGAAATTTAAAAGCAATTAACTGGAACTACCTGGGCAAGCTGATCTAGTGTGAGGTGTTCCTGCCCATGGCAGGGGGGTTGGGACTGGATGATCCTTGTGGTCCCTTCCAACCCTGACAATTCTGTGATTCAGTGAACTGATCAAAGCCAACGTTTGGCAGTTGTTCTAGTTAGAGAATGCAATGGAATGGAATGGAATGGAATGAATGGAATGGAATGGAATGAATAGAATAGAATGGAATAATGAATAAATAGAATAGAATAGAATAGAATAGAATAGAATAGAATAGAATAGAATAGAATAGAATAGAATAGAATGGAATGGAATGGAATGGAATAGAATAGAATAGAATAGAATAGAATAGAATAGAATAGAATAGAATAGAATAGAATAGAATAGAATAGAATTAACCAGGTTGGAAAAGACCTTCGAGATCATGGAGATGTTGCATGTAGAGGAGACTGAGGAGAGACCTCATTGCTGTCTACAAATACCTGGAGGGAGGTTGTAGAGAGGCTGCTGCTGGTCTCTTCTCACAGGTAATTAGTGATAGAGCAAGAGGGAATGGCCTCAAGCTACAACTGGGTAGGTTTAGACTGGACATGAGGAAAAACTGCTGACCACAGCAAGAGTGGTCAGGCATTGGAAAGTGCTGCCCAGGAAGGTGGTTGAGTCACCAAGCCTGGATGTGTTTCACAGTGGTTTGGATGTGATGCTTGGGGCTCTGGTTAGGGGTAAACCTTGTGGAGTAGGGCTCTGGGTTTGACTTGGTGATCCTGAGGGTCTTTTTCAGCCTGAATGTTTCTGTGATTCTGTGATACCTAAGCTCCTCTGCATACAGAGTGTGTTCTGCAAAGTTAGGTATAGATTTGTGTAGTGTTTTTAGGATGTGTGTGTATCTCACATTCTTCATTTCCCTCTCTAATCAAAACAGCAATCATCTGTGTTCCCTCTGCTCCATCCTTTGATTAGCATGCTCTCATCCATCACTAGTCTTTGATATCAACATCAAGAAACCATGCCCTTTTATTTGAAATGATAAATCTGCCTTTGTCTGGAGTGCTTGCAGGCCTTCCAAGATTTACATCTGAATTGTCAGAAGTAGAACTGCACAGCTTCTCTGCTGTGGTACATTATTAGTGAAATAAAGAACTCTCTTAATTTTTCATGCCTGGGCCTTAAATATTGACACTGCAAGGCTGGTTTAGTCCTGATGCTGAAAATATTTGTCCTTCATCCAGTCTTTTTCTAAGATGTGTTGTTTATCAGCAAGAGACAGTCAGCTGCATGAGAGAGCCTCAGCAGATATTTCTGTTTGCATGGTCCAAGCCTGTCTCTTCAGGTTTCATTCTTTAGGGCTGATGTCTAGTTAGCTCTTATCAAAACTAATACCATCTGAAGTACCAGGCTTCCAGTGGTCACACAACCAACATGAACATTGCTCCAGCCTGACTAAGATTATTAAAGACAGTATCTCTTGAAAGCTGAGCTTTGTTCCACTGTCCAGAGCAATTATATCTTGTGAACGCATCGCCGTGAAGGTTTGGCTGCTCCTTTGGGTAGCTGAAATACATCTCAGTTAAATTCATTCTGCACATTGGTAAATCTAAAAGAAAAGAAAAAAAAAAAAAAAACAGAACAAAATGAAACAAACAAACAAAAGAACATTCAGTTCCTTTGATTAAAGCTTTGCTGCCATTTCTACTATGCTACTAAGTTAGAAAGATACCTTGCTGATTTCATGTTGCTGAAATAGTACAGTGAGTACTGTGAGGAGAGGCTGAGGGAGCTGGGGTTGCTTAGCCTGGAAAAGAGGAGGCTCAGGGGAGACCTTCTTGCTCTCTACAACTCCCTGAAGGGAGGTTGTAGCCAGGTGGGGGTTGGTCTCTTCTCCCAGGCAACCAACACCAGAACAAGAGGACACAGTCTCAAGCTGTGCCAGGGGAGGTTTAGGCTGGATACGAGGAAGAAGTTCTTCACAGAAAGAGAGATTGGCCCTTGGAATGTGCTGCCCAGGGAGGTGGTGGAGTCACCATCACTGAAGGTGTTTAAAAAGAGCCTGGATGAGGCACTTAGTGCCATGGTTTAGTTGATGAGATGGTGTTGGGTGATAGGTTAGACTCGATGATCTCGAAGGTCTTTTCCAACCTGGTTAATTCTTCTGTATGAAAAATGATTTAAGGGCTCATGACCACCTTATAATTGCAGTGTTGTTTAATATCATATCTACAACACACTGCAGTAGCTCAGGGGCTGTCAACTTTTCTTCACCTCATGGGGGGCTTTGACCACAACATTTTTCCTGCAAGCAAGTTGACTTGATCCCAAATTTGTTTCAATTATCAAGTCATGTACACTTGATCACATTATTTATATCTCTCTACTTGGGCATGTGCTATCGTTTCTATTATCAAGTCAGGTACGCTTGATCACATTATTTACACCTCTTTAATTGGCATGTGCTGCTTACTCGATTTTAACCTCGTGAAAAGTAGACCTGCTCCAGGCTTTCTGCAAGAGGAGTCATTGTAAAAGCATATTTTCAATTATTTATTTCAAAAGGAGAAATACTTTGTGTCCTTTGCCACCCAGCCTATAAATTAAGGCAGGGGTTTTTTTCCTGGCATGCCGAGGACGCCTGCGAGTTCTTGAGGCTCTGAAGCTGTAACCCAACTTCAAGAAGACAATGATGGCAGTGAGCTTCTGCCCAGAGTTAATCAGCTGCAGAATTTGTAAACTGCATATGTGTCAAAGTTGAAAATGTTAGCACTCTGATAGGAGCTTGAAAAGGTTAGAGCTGATAAAAGCCATCAGCAGTTAAAGAAAGTGATTTATGGGAATGTAATGACACAAAATGCCTCATTTATCACTCATCTATGGATAGGTTAAGGTTTCTGTGTCATACTTTTAAAACTTGACCACTTAGAATTGTCAAAATAGGTATTTAATTGCTCATCACACATTTCACTTCAGATTTCCCTGGCTTGGATTTTGGGTCATTTTTCTGGTTTGCTTCTCATATGGTTCTTTTTAAAGTCATTCATATTTCATATTTATTTCAAATGGTATGCTCGGGGCTCCCTTAGAACTTTTTATTAGGTAAAGCTGTTGATTTGAGTGCTATCCACATCTTCTGTTGATTTACAATTTCACTCAGCCTAAGTGTAAGGAAAATGACTGAAGGGTTCATTTTCTTTTTTGTTTTATACCACTAATTCTCATCAGTAGTTTACAGCTTTCTAATTCAGTCCTTACATTTCCTCTTCAAACTGAAACACGAGATTTAAAACTGAGATTCATCAATTGGTTTCCAGTTCCAGTCACTTAAGTCACTGTTTATCTCCATATAAATTAAATTTAATCCAAAACCACCAGTCCTGTTAAATGATCCTAAAACAAGATTAAAATGGCAAGAAAAATGCAGGGTATTGCATTATCTTTTTACTGGTTTGAGAGTGACTGCTTTGGGGTTGTTTGGTTGGGTTGTTTTTTAACTGTCCACAGTTTCATCATAATGCTGCAAAAAAAAAGCAAAAAGTAAATGCAAACCTTGGTAAATCTTCATTAGAGATTTATCTTTAAGAACATATTTGTAAATTCAAGCAACTAAGGGCTAAAATAAAGTAACTAAGGACTAAAATCAAGCAGCTAAAGACTGAATCTTCACTAGAGAATTATCTTTAAGAATATGTTTGTAAAATAAAGCAACTAAAGGCTAAAATAAAGCAACTAAAAACCAAAATCAAGCAACTAAAGACTTAATCTTCGTTGGAGAATTATCTTTAAGAACATGTCTGGAAAATAAAGCAGCTAAAGGGGAAAATAAAGCAACTTAAGACTAAAATCAAGCCACTAAAAGCTCAAATAAAGCAACTAAAAACTCAAAGCAACTAAAGGGTAAAATAAGGCAACTTAAGACTAAAGCCAAGCCACTAAAAGCTCAAATAAAGCAACTAAAAACTCAAAGCAACTAAAGGGTAAAATAAAGCAACTAAAGACTAAATCTTCAATAGAGAATTATCTTTAAGAACATGTTTGGTAAATAAAGCAACTAAAGGCTACAATAAAGCAACTTAAGACTAAAGAAAGTAAAGACTAAAAGCAAGAGGATAAAGACTAAAATCAAGCAACTAAAGACTGAATCTTCATTAGAGAATTGTCTTTAAGAACATGTTTGTAAAATAAAGCATCTAAAGGCTAAGATAAAGCAACATAAGACAAAAATCAAGACAGTACAGACTAAAAGCAAGAAAGTAAAGACTAAAATCATGCAACTGAAGACTAAATCTTTATTAGATAATTATCTTCAAGAACATGTTTGTGAAATAAAGGAACTAAAGTGTAAAATAAAGCAACTAAAGACTAAAATTCATTAGAGAATTGTCTTTAAGAACATGTTTGGAAAATAAAACAACTAAAGGCTGAAACAAAGCAACTAAAGGCTAAAATCAAGCAACTAAAGACTAAAATTCATTAGAGAATTGTCTTTAAGAACATGTTTGGAAAATAAAGCAACTAAAGGCTAAAACAAAGCAACTAAAGAGTAAAATAAAGCAACTACAGGCTAAAATGAAGCAACTACAGGCTAAAATGAAGCAACTACAGGCTAAAATGAAGCAACTACAGGCTAAAATGAAGCAACTAGAAACTAAAATAAAGCAACTACAGGCTAAAATAAAGCAACTAAAGAGTGAAATAGAGGCTCATCTGCTGAAAGAAAAAGTGTGCTAATGAAGTTTGTAAGGATTTCTTTTTCTTTTAGCTACTCATCTTCTTTTTTGTTGTGGGTTGTTTGGGTTTTTTTAAGACTTGATCCTCTTATTTCTCTGGTTAGCACAGAAAAGCCTGAACAGAAGAACTTTAATTTTTCATATCAGAAGGAAAGCAAACTTACCTTGTTGTTGGCTTCCACAATTTATGGCCCCAGTTGCGTAGCATTCTGTTTGTTCAGCGATGACCTTCCAGGTTCGATTTAGAAAGAAGTCAGAAGCATTTGTCATGTCTGCTCGATCTTGTCCAGAGGTACCTATTGTAATTATAAAGGACTAATAAGGTTGTTTATAATATAACAGTCTGACAACCCTAAAAAAAAATCTTCTGGGGAGCAATTTTTTTTTTCCCTTTTTATTCCTCTGTCTTAAGGGGAAACAAAAATAATTCTTTAATCTTCTTACTTTATGTTACACTTTTCAACATTTAGTTGGGAAAGTCTAAAGAACTTACACCTCAAAGAAGAAAATTAACTTTGTTTTAATAACTGCATGAGATTATTTTTCTCATTGCTGACACCTTTTTGCAAATAGCAATGGTGCAGTTGCCCCCTGTATTTAATTGGGAATATATAGAAGTGATGATGATATACTGAAAAAAGCCCCAACATTTAATTCCTTTTGCAGTGTAAATGATAAACAAGTGATAAATGCAAAAAAAACCCAGCATTTAATTCCTTTTGAGTGGATAAACAAGTGATGAAGATATGCTGAAAAAAATTCCCAACATTTAATTCCTTTTGCAGTGTAAAAGATAAACAAGTGATGAAGATATGCTGAAAAAAACATTTAATTCCCAACATTTAATTCCTTTAATTCCTTTTGCAGTGTAAAAGATAAACAAGTGATGAAGATATGCTGAAAAAAAACCCCAACATTTAATTCCTTTTGCAGTGTAAAAGATAAACAAGTGATGATGATATGCTGAAAAAAACCCCAACATTTAATTCCTTTTGCAGTGTAAAAGATAAACAAGTGATGATTTAATTCCTTTTGATGATGATATGCTGAAAAAAACCCCAACATTTAATTCCTTTTGCAGTGTAAAAGATAAACAAGTGATGATGATATGCTGAAAAAAAACCCAACATTTAATACCTTTTGCAGTGTAAAAACAAAAAAAACATCACCAAACCACCAACTATTTACTGTCTGTTGCAAAAATCTGTCCTACATTAATACAGTGAGCTCTGTTTCTTAGAGAAAAAAATCCAGATTAAGAAACTGTTGTTTATTCTGCTAGAAGACTTAATGAAGCACTGCTCTAAGCAGATGACATTAAAGTGGCATTTTACATTATAGTATGCATGATGTATATTATATGTATCAGGTTTTTTACCATTGACTTATGGTCATTTTCCCTTTCATATGTCTTTGTCTTGCATCCTCTCTTCTCTTCCCTCCCTTGTCTCAGCATCATCCAGCAATAGCACTTTATATTTTTTTATAGGCATATATCTAAGGTAAACAGAAACATCCTAAAACCAATGGAATCTGAATGTTTGACAGAAATGTTTACCTCTCTTGTAGGGTATGTAACAACACTCCAGTGCTGTCAGGCTACCATACATCATTTTAAATACCCTTAAGACAGCAAAAGCCAAATCTTGACAATTCAGTAATCTCCTCATGTGATTTCAAAAAGGCTTTTCTTCTTTTTTTTTTTTTTTTTAATGTACCCACAATTGAGACAAATTTATGTTGTATGTATTTATGGTTGTTAAACTCAAAATTGTCTCATTTCATTAATTTTTAACATTGTGCTCTCTTAATGACTACGAAGAAATGTATTAAAATGCCTTAATTATAGGGCTAGAAGAAGAGAAAGCACAAGTCTTTTTAGCATATGATCTTTCAATTGTTCACTAAAGGATAAAGAGGGCATTCAAGCGTGGCTTAGATAACTGTCAGCAATAATAAAATGCAAGGTAGTTTGTAGAGCCTTTAAAGACCTTTCAGGGAAACAGATTTAATTAAAAAACAATAAAATGGACTTTCCATTTCAGAGAAATCCAAAATGTGATAAAATTTCAGGATGGTACTGTATTAAGAGTAATGTTTCAAGAAGAGGGAAAAATAGCTGCCGTTCACAGAGCAGTGATAGCTTTATTTTGTCTGCGGGTGTGTAGATGTCCTTTGGCTTCCAGCACAGAGACAATGGGCAGCATATTAAGAGCGTATTTCAGGCTTCCTTAGCTGAGTGATTTTACCTGTTTGGGTTTTTTTCAGTCTGTTATGCTTTTAACAAGGGTTTGGGGTTTTTCAATGCAAGGCGAAGATTTATCTTCTTAGTCTAAAGTTCTGTGACCACAGTTACCCACAGAACAATATAACTGACGCATTGACAGCAGCTCATTTGCCTGTTTGGTAGAGGCAGTAGCTCCTTCTTGTCTGTTACATGCTGTGAAAATCCATTTCAAAATATATATTGCCAATTTCTTCTTTTTTTGTTTTTATTTTTCCCCCTTCTCATGTAACCAAAAACTGTGTTTGCCAGCAGTGGTTTTGGTTGTGCAGTGTGTTGAAAAGTTTAGCTAAGCACTTGCTCAGCACTAGTGAGTTATGCCACTTCTGGCAAACTTAGGAGCAACTCAGCTTACATGTGGTTTATAAACAACACTGACTGCTGATGTTTTTTCCAGAGTAGTTTTGCTCCCTTGCTTAGCCTAATGGTTTCCTGAGGAAGTTTTTGCTAAGTTGTTTTCTCTCACCCTGCTACACACACACATCAATTGCATTGACTAAGTTGGTTTGTTGTCGCTGGGTACCAAATGAATCTGCAGATAGATCAACTTCATTGAATTGCCTTTCCGGCAACTGCTAAAACTCTCTCCGGCTTCTAGTTGCAGAAATGCTAAAACTCTGTCTTCTAGCTGCAGCTGCTGGACCAAGTGCATTATAAAGTATGCTCATGATGAAAATGTGGCTTCAATATTTAGAGCCTTGCCTATATGCTCAAATAAATAACGTTTGGGTTGTTAATTCCTATCAGTATTCACTTTGTCACTGACTGATCATAGAAGTGGGAAATTGTCCCTGTTCTGTGACTTGGTGATTTTTCTTTTAGGAAAAATAAGGGTTTGTTTTCTGCTTGCACACATACCCTGAACTGGAGCACAAATTAAAAGCACACGCTGTGCAGTGGCTGTGTGAGAAAGATAGCTGGGGTACTGCTGAAACTGGACAAATGTGTGGCACTCTTCTGAATAAAAATGCCTCACTAAGGTCGTCATTGCTGGGCTTCCTGAGGCTTGAGGGCTCTGAACTAACCCAACTACAGCAGACATCCATGCTTGGTTTTGGCAGCCTTTGTGTATTTAGTGTGCATGTGTTTGAGAAAGAAGTGCCACACATCATAACGTCACCTTTTGAACTGGTTCTGTCCCTTCCCACTCACTCACACCTCCTGATGTGGCAGGCCTGTCAGAATCTCAGAACCGAACCATAGAATGGTCTGGGTTGGAAGAGACCTCCAAAGGTCATTTAGTCCAAACCCACTGTTGTGAGCAGAGACATCCTCTGCTAGATCAGGTTGCTCGGAGCTTTGAATATCTCCAGGGACGGAGCCTCAGCTGCCTCCCTGGGCAACCTGTTCCAGTGTTCCACCACCCTCATGGCAAAGAGCTTGTTCCTCACATCCTATCTAAATGTCCTCTCATAGTCCAGAACTGGACACAGTACTCAAGGTGTGGCCTAAGCAGTGCTGAGTACAGGGCAGAATGACTTCCCTGCTCCTGCTGGCCACACTATTCCTGATGCAGGCCAGGATGCCATTGGCCTTCTTGGCCACCTGGACATATTAATATATATAAGAATATAATATATATCAGATTATGTTAATTTTATTTAGATAATTGCAGATGAGATTTTAAAAAGGACAAAACCAAGCCTGTTAACATCATGGGAAATTGTTTTACCTATGGAGAAATCGACGGTGCTACATGAGTCTTTCCTATGACATGAGGGAATTTGTGCAGCACATTCCTCTCAGTAGCTCACACTGTATGTTTTAGAGTATTAATCAGGTTTTATTAGGGCCCTTTGAGTTTTGCATAATTAAAATTATAGCAACAGCTAAATGCTGTGTGATGTGGAACGCAGAGTCTGGGCTTTGCCAAGTGTTCTTCTCCAAGGGTTCAAAGAAGGAGTGGAGAAGTGTGACACTTGAAAAAAAATTACTTTTACATAGATATGTGTTTACCTTTCTAAAAAAAGATAGAGGCAGAAAGGGACCTGGGGATGCTGGTTGAGAGCAGCTGAACATGAGCCAGCAGTGTGCCCAGGGGGCCAAGAAGGCCAATGGCATCCTGGTCTGCATCAGGAATAGTGTGGCCAGCAGGAGCAGGGAGGTCATTCTGCCCTGTGCTCAGCACTGGTTAGGCCACGCCTTGAGTCCTGTGTCCAGTTCTGGGACCCTCAGTTTAAGGACATTGAGACTCTTGAATGTGTCCAGAGAAGGGCAACAAGGCTGGGGACACATCTGGAGCACAGCCCTGTGAGGAGAGGCTGAGGGACGTGGGGGTGTTTAGCCTGGAGAAGAGGAGGCTCAGGGGAGACCTTGTTGCTCTCTACAACTACCTGAAGGGAGGTTGTAGCCAGGTGGGGGTTGGTCTCTTCTCCCAGGCAACCAGCACCAGAACAAGAGGACACAGTCTCAAGCTGTGCCAGGGCAGGTTTAGGCTGGAGGTGAGGTGAAAGTTCTTCCCAGCAAGAGAGATTGGCCATTGGAATGTGCTGCCCAGGGAGGTGGTGGAGTCACCATCCCTGAATGTGTTTAAAGGCTGTTTAGATGTGGCACTTAGGGATGTGATTTAATGGTGAACTTGGTAGAGCAGGGCTAATGGCTGGACCTGGTGATCTTAAGGGTCTTTTCCAACCTAAATGATTCTAAGTGCATGTAAGGGGAAACAAATTGTCACTGCATTTTCTATCATGTGACCATTGTGGGCATGCACAGTACATGCACATCATCATTCTCTACAGGCAATCATTCTGTCCAGCAGAGGTCTAGTTCTGCTTGAAGTTGGTGCTGGTGTCCTCAGAGAAAATAACAGTAAAGCAGCCATCAGGACTAGTTTTGACCTGTGTAGTGATTTGGTCTTTTAGATTAAGTGACAGAGTGTAAGGTCTGCAGTTGTACTGAGAGAGAATAACATACAGCGCATCCAGTGAAGGACCACAAAGATGATGAAGGGTTTGGAGTATTTTTCATATGAGGAGAAGCTGAGAGAGCTCAGCCTGGAGAAGAGCAGGTTCCACAGGAATATCTCGCCAGTGTATATAGAATCATAGAACTGTCAGGGTTGTAAGGGACCTCAAGGATCATCTGGTTCCAAACCCCTGCCATAGGCAGGGACACCTCACACTAGAGCAGGCTGCCCAGAGCCACGTCCTGCCTGCCCTTAAAAACCTCCAGGGATGAGGCTTCTACCACCTCCCTGGGCAACCTGTGCCAGTCTTTCACCACCCTCATGGGGAAGAACTTCTTCCTAACATCCAATCTGAATCTACCCATTTCTAGTTTTGCTCCATTCCCCCCAGTCCCATCACTTCCTGACACCCTCAAAAGTCCCTCCCCAGCTTTCTTGTATGCCCAGTGGCATACATATATAGATACCCAGTGGGAGGCAGCAAACATATGAAGCCAAGCTCCTCTCCCCACCCAGAGATGGGGACAAGAGGCAAACTGAAATACAGGAAAATCTACTGAAATGTAAAGAAAAGTCTTTTTTTATTATGAGAGCTGTCAAACCCTGGACCAGGCTCTCCAGAGAGGTTGTGAAGTCTCCATCCTTGGAGATAATCCAAACCTGACTGGGTAAAGCCCTGAGCAAGTGTCTCTAGTTCACCCTGCAGGACTACACAGCCTCTAGAGGTCCCTTTTATCTCAGCTATTCAGTGTTTCTCTGTGATTTAATTAATTATCACATTTATCTGTATTACTTTTATGTTTAAAACAGACATAGAGGAAGTGAGGTGTCCTGATCTAGTGTGAGGTGTCCCTGCCCATGGCAGGGGGTTGGAACTAGGTGATCCTTGGGGTCCCTTGCAACCCTGACAATCCTGTGATGTCAAAATAAGTGGGAGAAAAAGAATTCTGAAGAGCTTTAGTCCCATAGGCTGTGCTGCTCTTAACATTGAATGTCAGATTTCCTAGATTAGGACATTCTTTCTTCAGTTTTCAGGGTGAGAGAGAAAAATTAGGCTGAAGAAAATAGAATAGAATAGAATAGAATAGAATAGAATAGAATAGAATAGAATAGAATAGAATAGAATAGAATAGAATAGAATTAACCAAGTTGGAAGAGACCTTTGAAATCATCGAGTCCAACCTATCACCCAACACCATCTCATCAACTAAACCATGGCACCAAGCACCCCATCCAGTCTCTTCCTAAACACCTCCAGTGATGGTGACTCCACCACCTCCCTGGTCAACACATTCCAATGGCCAATCTCTCCTTCTATGAAGAACTTCTTCCTAACATTCAGCCAAACTTCCCCTGGCACAGCTTGAGACTGTGTCCTCTTGTTCTAATGCTGGTTGCCTGGGAGAAGAAACCAGCCCCCACCTGGCTACAACCTCCCTTCAGGTAGTTGTGGAGAGCAATAAGGTCTCCCCTGAGCCTCCTCTTTTCCAGGCTAAGCAACCCCAGCTCCCTCAGCCTCTCTTCATAGGGCTTGTACTCCAAACCCCTCCCCCACCAAATGAGGGGGGCAAAAGGTTTATCTACCTGTTAGCATTCACCTGAAGACTGATGATAAGTGCTAAATCAAAAGTGCATCAAAAGCTCAATTAATAGCTTGAACAGGGAGAAAACTCTGAAGGACTGAGGGAAAGGTGGTAGGAAGAGGGAGGTTTTAATAAGTCCTATTTGTCTGGAGTTAGGAGATCAGTACAGAGATGTAGGCTCACAAAGTTAGCAGTAACTGCCGACAGATCCTAATATGTTAAAGGTTGTAATCTCTTGCAAGAAGTTGGTTGGCTTTCCTGTTGGCCCTCCTATCAACTTTAACCTCCAACCTTCCCCAGCATGGATCACTACAAATAAAACTGCTGAGCTTTGACAAGAGGATGTGAAGTCACTAGGCCATCGCACAGAGATCTCGACATGATTTTCTTTAACCTTAAGCTTAAATGAACGCTGCTTTAAGCCAGGGTCTTCAATGAGGAGTCATAAACACTCACACATATCACTGTGGCTTTAATAATTGCTGTTTTAACAGAAAAGAGGAGAAATATACATAGCAAATTGTGTTTGACAACTGAAATTTGGTGGGTTTGTTGCTGGTTGTCTTTGTCCATTACAGGAATCACTGTTCTTCACTGTAATGTATACGTTGTCATTCAAGCTGCATTTGATATTGGCATCAGCATGGCATTTGTGTGCAGTGTTAGAAAGGATTCCTTAGCTCTTGATTGAGGCAAGCCAGAGGACCAAAAATAACGTGTGTGTTTATATTTACCAGTGTCAGTATTACAGTCTTTAAATCTGTGGTCAACTGTGATGGGTTTGGCTTTTCTTTGTGCATAATTTGCTCTCTACAACTACCTGAAGGGAGGTTGTAGACAGGCAGAGGTTGGTCTCTTCTCCCAGGCAGCCAGTACCAGAACAAGAGGACACAGTCTCAGGCTGCGCCAGGGGAGGTTTAGGCTGGATGTTTGGAGGAAGTTCTATACAGAGAGAGTGATTGCCCATTGGAATGGGCTGCCCGTGGAGGTGGTGGAGTCACCTTCATTGGAGGTGTTCAGGAGGAGACTTGATGGGGTGCTTGGTGCCATGGGTTAGTTGTTTAGGTGGGTTGGATTGGTTGATGGGTTGGACACGATGATCTTGAAGGTCTCTTCCAACCTGGTCTATTCTATTCTATTCTATTCTATTCTATTCTATTCTATTCTATTCTATTCTATTCTATTCTATTCTATTCTAATTTGCAACTTCACGTCACAGAATTGTAGAATAGGCAGGGTTGGAAGGCACCTCCAAAGGTCATCCAATCCAACCCCTCTCCAGTAAGCAGGGGCATCCCAGAGCCTGGGATCCCATGGCTGCCCAGAGCCCTGTCAAGCCTCACCTTGAATATACCTTTGAACAATCCAGGAACCATACTAACTAGAAGACTTTCTTTATTATTCCACTCCTGAAAGCTGCCCGTGTAGGGTTTCCGTTTTACCATCCTGGGGCTGTTTAGTCTGGAGAAGAGAAGGCTGAGAGGGGATCTGATCAATGCCTATCAACATCTGAGGGGTGGGGGTCAAGTGAAGGGGGCCAAGCTCTTTTGGGTGGTGCGCAGGAATAAGACAAGAAACAACAGGTACAAGCTTGAACACAGAAGGTTTCACCTCAACATGAGGAGAAACTTCTTGACAGTGAGGGTGACAGAGCCCATGGAACAGCCTGCTTATGGAGGCTGTGGAGCCTCCCTCTCTGGACATACTCAATACCCATCTGGATGCATTCCTGTGTGAACTATCCTGGGTGACCCTGCTTTGGCAGGGGGTTGGACTGGATGACCTCTGGAGGTCCTTTCCAACCTCTAATGTACTGTGATCCTGTGCTACTGTGATTCACATGGATTTCTGGTGCTGCCTGTGCTCTGGGAAACACTGGATGTGGCTGTTTGTCAAACCATGCAGTATGTAAATTTTGGAAGTTGCTGGAAGATTAAGGCTTGATTGATATGGGATAAGGGAAAGCTTTTTGAAAGTTAAATGTAGTTATTTCTTTCTCCCAGCAGAACCTTAGGCTTCATGATTTAATATCTTAGCAAGAGGAGTATAATTTAGCTGAAAATGTGTTGTGAGAGAATTTGCTCACACCATGACTGATCACAGGATCACAGGATGTCAGGGGTTGGAAGGGACCCAAAATGATCATCAAGTCCAACCCCTCTGCCAGAGCAGGACCATACAATCTAGCTCAGGTCACACAGGAACACATCCAGACAGGCTTTGAAAGTCTCCAGAGAAGGAGACTCCACAACTTCTCTGGGCAGCCTGTTCCGGTGCTCTGTGACCCTCACAGTGAAGAAGTTCCCCCTTGTGTTGAGGTGGAACCTCCTGTGCTGAAGCTTACGTCCATTGCTCCTTGTCCTATCCCGGGGAGCAAGTGAGCAGAGCCTGTCCCCTGCCTCCCCCTCCTCCCCTGTCCCCTCCCAGCCCTCAGATATTTATGAACATTTATTAAATCCCCTCTCAGTCTTCTCTTTTCCAGACTAAAGACCTCCAGGTTCCTCAGCCTCTCCTCCCCAGGCAGTGCTCCAGTCCCCTAATCATCACTTTTGCCTTGTGAGAATCTGTATGCCCCTGATTTTGAGTACTAAGAGTACTGACCTTGAGGTGATATACTACTTGTATTTTCCTCTGCAAGTGAGACCAATCACCATGATATCAGTCTGTGCTCTTTTAGCGTTCCCCTGAGTATTGAACCCTCACCATCTTCAAAAGGTGGGATAGAAGCTGGTTCCAAAGGTACAGGTGGCTTCTGCCTGAGGAGACAGGTAAGACAGGTGTTCTAAAAAAAAGGATGGAGGTGTTCAAAAAAAAAAGATGGAGGTGTTCAGAAAAGGCTTGGATGTGGCACCTGGAGCCATGGTTTAGTTGTCAGGAGGTGTTAGGTATTAGGTAATAGGTTGGACTTGATGATCTCTGAGGTCTTTTCCAACCCGGTTGATCCTATGATTCTAACTGAGTAGACTAGACTAGACTAGACTAGACTAGACTAGACTAGACTAGAACAAACCAGGTTGGAAAAGACCTTTGAGATCATTGAGTCCAACCTATCACCCAACACCATCTCATCAACTAAACCATGGCACCAAAGGCCTCATCCAGTCTCTTCTTAAACTCCTCCAGTGATGGTGACTCCACCACCTCCCTGGGCAGCACATTCCAATGGCCAATCTCTCTTGCTGGGAAGAATTTCTTCCTAACATCCAGCCTAAACCTCCCCTGGCACAGCTTGAGACTGTGTCCTCTTGTTCTGGTGCTGGTTGCCTGGGAGAAGAGACCAACCCCCACCTGGCTACAACCTCCCTTCAGGTAGTTGCAGAGAGCAAGAAGGTCTCCCCTGAGCCTCCTCTTCTCCAGACTAAACAGCCCCAGCTCCCTCAGCCTCTCCTCACAGGGCTGTGCTCCAAACCCCTCACCAGCGTGAATCTATGAGTTAGCAAGTGAGGTAAAATATTAACAAATTAAAGTATTAATTCATTAAAACAAAAAATTTCAGTTTCTAAGTCTATTTTCTCTTTGAATCCACCTGCCTCCTGTTCACCACACTGTTAACAGAGTGCACCCAACACACCCAAAAACCAGTACTTGGGCTTAGCAGAGATTTTTCTGCTGCTCTCAATGCAAGCAGCATCAGCTGCCACATAGCACACAGGAAAATGGCTTCTGCTGCTCAGAGTCACAAAGTGGTCACAGCAGACAGGAGCACCGACATCTGTCGTGGCACTGTGAGAGGATTACTCCTCGTATTAAGCTGTTAAGACTTATTCACTGGACACTTTCAGTGTAAGAATATGGTGGAAAAACTTGACTATAATCTCACCATACCCAGCTAAGGCTTCAGCACCATCCTCGAGTAACAAGAGAGAGAGAGAAGGGGCAGAACTGAGCTATGAGTACAAGGTTATTAATTGAGGGGTGATTAAGATAGCATGTGATATCCATAGGAGATGTTCAGAGAGCTTTGTAATGGCTACAATGGCAATGATTAGAAGCAGGAATGCTGATCCTTTCATGCATGAAATAGTTTATCCCACTGTGGAGCCCAGGAAACTAATAAAGCTTCTGTGGACCAAAGCCATAGAGGCTTATTTTGACCAGATTAAGACATTTTCTATCAATGTTTGCCCTTTTTTTTTTCCCCCTTCCCTTGTAGTTTTGCATGACTTAGGGAGTGAGGAAATCGCTGAATGTCAGGGGTCAGAAGGGACCTCGAGATATCACGGAGTCCAACCCCAATGAAATGAGAAGTTAGAGCAGGGGGGTGAAAAAAGCAGATAGTAAAAAAAGCATTATTTCAGTTATTCTTACCACAGCAGATCAATTCTTGTTTAAAAAAAAAAAAAAAAAAAAAAAAGGCATTTTTTTACCACAATGAAAAATTACAAAAAGTTAAACTTTTTTCCTTTTTTTTCTTTTTCCTTTTTCCCCTTTTCTTTTTCCCCCTTTCTTTTTCCCCCTTTTTCTTTCCCTTTTTTCCCTTTTTTCTTTTCCTTTTCCCCTTTTTCTTTTCCTTTTTTCCCCTTTTTCTTTTCCTTTCCCCCCCTTTTTTCCTTTTCCTTCTTTTCCCCTTTTTCTTTTCCTTTTTCCCCCCTTTTTTTCTTTCCCTTTTCCCCCCCCTTTTTTCTTTTCCTTTTTTCTTTTTCTTTTCCTTCCCCCCTTTTTTTTCTTTTCCTTTTTCCCCTTTTTCTTTTCCTTTTCCCCCCTTTTTTTTCTTTTCCCCCTTTTTTCTCTTCCTTTTTCCCCCTTTTTCTTTTCCTTTTTCCACCTTTTTTCTTTTCCTTCCCCCCTTTTTTCTTTTCATTCCCCCTTTTTTCTTTTCATTTTTCACCCTTTTTTTCTTTTCATTTTCCCCCTTTTTTCTTTTCATTTCCCCCTTTTTTTTCTTTTCCTTTTTCCCCTCTTTTTTTCTCTTCCTTTTTTTTCCTCTTTTATCTTTTCCTTTTTTTCCCTCATTTTTCTTTTCCTTTTTCCCCCTTTTTTCTTTTCCTTCCCCCTTTTTTCTTTTCATTCCCCCCCCTTTTTCTTTTCATTTTTCACCCTTTTTTCTTTTCATTTTTCACCCTTTTTTCTTTTCATTTCCCCCCTTTTTTCTTTTCATTTCCCCCCTTTTTTTCTTTTCCTTTTTCCCCTCTTTTTTCTCTTCCTTTTTTCCCTCTTTTATCTTTTCCTTTTTTCCCCTCATTTTTCTTTTCCTTTTCCTCCCTTTTTTCTTTTCCTTTTTCCCCTCTTTTTTCTTTTCCTTTTTCCCCCTTTTTTCTTTTCCTTTTTCCCCCTTTTTTCTCTTTTCCTTTTTCCCCCTTTTTTCTTTTCCTTTTCCCCCCTTTTTTCTTTTCCTTTCCCCCCCCTTTTTTCTTTTCCTTTTTTCCCCCTTTTTTTCTTCTTTTTTTCATTTTTACAATGAATTTTAGTGACTAAAAAAAATATATGCCTGGGATTCAGGAAATGTGAGCATAAATTTCTCTGGTACTGATTAGAAACCTGGAACTAGATCAGCAGAATGTAAAGCAGCTCCTGCACAGATGTCTTGATACCAGCTGTAAAATGGTTCTGCCTGAAAGACACACATGAGGATCACAAAGATTCTTATTTTTCAACCTTTTTTTTCTCCCCTAACCTTTCCCAGAATTGCTGCTCCATATCTCCGTATTTCTCTATTCAAAGAGCTTTTAAGAACAGTAAATTCCATAAATAAACCTTGGGGTGGTAGACAATATATAATTGTCACATTGTTCCTCTGGTTAATGGCAGAAGAAGAAATTTCATTGAACTTTTAATGGTTTGGTTGGGGGTGGGTGGGTTTGAGGTGAAGAAGCTCCACCTTCAGATAGAATCACTAGTCCTAAGTAATTCAGATTCTTAAAGAGCCAGGCCATACTTTTAGTCAATGTCCACTTCTAATACACTCTTTTACTTGAGGTCTGTTTACAGAGGTCTTCCATTCACCGTTCTGCTTGCTATGGTTTTTTTAGGCTTTCTTCACAAATGTAACAAAAATGATCAGGGGGTGGGAGCAGCTCTGCTAGGAGGACAGGCTGAGAGAACTGGGGGTGTTCAGCCTGGAAAAGGGAAGGCTCCAGGGAGACCTAATAGCAGCCTGCCAGTACCTGAAGGGAGCTACAAGAAGGCTGTAGAGGGACTCTTTACAAACACCTGGGGTGATAGGACAAGGGTCAATGGTTTGCAATTAAAGAAGAGCTGATTTAGATTAGATGTGAAGAACAAGTTCTTTACTATGAGGGTGGTGGAACACTGGATCAGGTTGCCCAGGGATGTAGTTGAAGCCCCATCCCTGTAGCTGTTCAAGGTAAGGCTCAACAGGGCTCTGAGCAACCTGATCTAGCAGAGGATGCCCCTGCTCACCACACTGGGGTTGGACTAGGTGACCTTTGGAGGTCCTTTCCGACCCAAACCATTTTGTGATGCCTTTGCCCTTGCACACTCAGATTTCTGTGGTTTCTTGGTTCCTTTTGGGCTTTGGTACACTTTTGTAGCTCCTCATGATGCAAACATCTTGATATGGCCAACTCTTGCAGCTTAATATTGCTGCTTTTACCAAGAAGTTTATTAAGTTGTTTCTCAGGCCAAGCAGATGCTTAAAATGTTTTTGAAAGTTAAAGTACATGTTGGCTCTATCATGTGGACTGATCACTGTAATTTTTCTCTTGGGGTTGTTAGAACTATTTGCAGCTTTCAAATAGGTATTTATCCTTATTGTATTCCAGAGCTTCTATTCTTAATGTTCTTTTTTTCTTCTTCTTCTAAATACATACAATTGCCAAAAAAATTACCACTTTTTAAGAGGAAGGAAAATGCCTTCTGAATCTGTGACAAGCTTCAGCTGAACTCAACTTACTCTGTTCATGCTGTTAATAAACTGGCAGAGCAAAATAACCTGGGGACAAAAAAAGGCATGTAGGTCAGCATTCTTAAATACAAACTTAGTACATGTGAAGTTATGCTGTGCAAATAATAAAACTGGGAACTGCTTGGAACCTCCTGTGCCTGTGCCCACCCTCTTGTTAGGGGTTGGAAGGGACCTCCGAAGGTCATCAAGTCCAACTCCCCTGCCAGGGCAGGACCATAGAATCCAGCACAGGTCACACAGGAACACATCCAGAGGGGTCTTGAAAGTTCTCCAGAGGAGGAGACTCCACAACCTATCTGGGCAGCCTGTTCCAGTCCTCTTGAAAGCAAGCAAGCAAGCAAGCAAGTGAGCGAGTGAGCCAGCGGGAAAGCAGGAAAGAAAGAAAGAGGGAAAGAGGGAAAGAAAGAAAGAGGGAAAGAGGGAAAGAAAGAAGGAAAGAAAGAAGGAAAGAAAGAAGGAAAGAAAGAAGGAAAAAGAAGGAAAGAAGGAAAGAAAGAAAGAAAGAAAGAAAGAAAGAAAGAAAGAAAGAAAGAAAGAAAGAAAGAAAGAAAGAAAGAAAGAAAGAAAGAAAGAAAGAAAGAAAGAAAGAAAGAAAGAAAGAAAGAAAGAAAGAAAGAAAGAAAGGGAAAGAAAAAAGGAAAGAAAATAATTCCTGACATACAGTTTTCAAGAATTTACAAGAGAGAACATTCTCCTAGCAGGTTCAGAGAGGTTCTCCTCGCCCTCTACCCTGGTGAGACCACATCAAGAATATTGTGTCCAGTTCTGCACTCCTCAGTTCTAGAAGGAAAAGGTAGTGCTTGAAAGAGTCCAGCACAGAGGAACAAATATGCTGAAGGGAGTGGAACATTTCCCTGATGAGGAAAGGCTGAGGGAGATGGGACTTGGAGCTTGGATGACAGGAGACTGAAGAGTGACCTCATTCGTGTTTATAAAGATGTGAAGGGCAGTGTCAGGAAGATGGAACCAGGCTCTGCTCAGTGATGTCCAACCATATGACGAGGGACAGCATGTGCAAGCTGGAGCAGAGGAGGATTGATGTGTCCCTCTGAGGGTGACAGAGCCCTGGAGAGGTTGTGGAGGCTTTCCGGAGGTATTTGAGACCCCCCTGGATGTGTTCCTCTGTGACCTGCTCTAGGTGATCCTGCGCTGTCAGGGGGCTTGGACTGGGTGATTTTTCAAGGTCCCTGCCAACCCCTGACATTCTGTGATTCTGTGAAAACAAAAAGAGAACAAAACTGGGGAAAGAGAAGTAGAAGATGGAGAAAAAGGGAAGCATTGGGGTAGTCAATATGTGCATTCCTGTTTCTCACTGGTGACATGAATTTAAACAAATCCTATCAGAAAACTTGAAGTTCTTAAGTGTGTGTTGTTGCAAACACAGAGTCTGTGTAAGCTCGGTGCAGTTAGCTTCTGTGATGTGTATGTGCTGCAGCCTTCTGTTGATCTCAGCAGAAGAGGAAAAGCTGATTTTTCTTCATATTTTTTTTTTCAGCAGTTCTCTGTCTTCATGCTTTGAGGTCATGCTTTCCAAAGTAAAAGTTTAAGGATGATTTCTTTAAAGCTGAAGAGCAATCCTACTCTTAGTATTTCATTTCTGTATGGAAGGACCCAAAAACCTCACTTTTCTGGGTTTTTTGGAGGCGTTCAAAGCCAGGTTGGATGAGGCCATGAGCAACCTGGTCTAGTGGAAGGTGTCCTAGTCCATGGCAGGGGGGCTGGAACTGGATGATCTTTAAGGTCCCTTCCAAACTAAACCATTCCATGAATCTATGTGGAACTTAAAGTTACTATGGTAACATTGTCATGCATTTTCCAGCTCCTTTAAGTAACAGTTATGTAACGAACAGACTTGACTAATCATGAAAGTACTGTATGCTAAGGAGGGTTGGACTAGATAAACTTTGGAGGTGCCTTCCAACCCAGACCATTCTGTGATTCTAAGGAGGTCCTTTAACATTTCTGGACCAAAGCAGCACGCAGTGGTTGATTCAAGTTCCAACCTGAAACTTCTTGCCCGTTATTTTTGTACTTAAGACATATATGAGCATACAGTGGAATTTTTGAATGCAGCTCTCAGAAATGCTAATAGAATCAGAGAATTGTCAGAGTTGGAAAGGACCTCTAGGATCATCCAGTTCCAACTCCCCTGCCGTGGCCAGGGACATCTCACACTACATCAGGTTGCTCACAGCCACATCCAGCCTGGCTGCAAAAACCTCCAGGGATGAGGCTTCCACCTCCTCCCTGGGCAACCTGTGCCAGTCTCTCACCACCCTCATGGGGACGAACTTCTTTCTAACATCCAATCTGAATCTACCCATTTGTAGTTTTGTTTGATTCCCCCCACTTCTGTCACTCCCTGACACCCTCAAAAGTCCCTCCCCAGCTTTCTTGTAGGCCCCCTTCAGATACTGGAAGGCCCCAATTAGGTCTTCTGGGAGCCTTCTCTTCTTCAGAATGAACAACTCCAACTCCCTCAGTCTGTCCTTACAGGAGAGGAGCTCCAGCCCTCTGCTCATCCTCGTGGCCCTTCTCTGGACATCTTCCAGCATGTCCAGATCCTTCCTGTAATAGAGGCTCCTGAACTGGACACAGTGCTCCAGGTGGGGTCTCACCAGAGCTGAGTAGAGGGGGAGAATCACCTCCCTCGACCTGCTGGCCACACGCCTCTTGATGCAGCCCAAGATGTGATTGGCTTTCTGGGCTGCAAGTTTCACACTGGTGGCTCATGTTGAGCTTCTCATCCACCAGCACTCCCAAGATATCCTGTTATCAGTTGTGTCTTTCAATGAACATCTGCCTCTGTTGTCATCATCTTCATCACATTGCCTGGTGGATGCAGCTCTGGAGGATGCAGCTCTGGAGGATGCATGGTTCAATGCATCTGGAGATTTTTGAAGTGGAGACAAGATGGATGTCCAATTATGAATTGATAGTGGAATAGGAAATTGCAAGAAATTCTGAGCTCTGCTTTTTGCCTCTTCCGGGGTGCAACTGTTGCAGGTTTGGGTGGAAGAAGGAGTTTTGCTCCTTGAGACATGAATATTCCCTATGCAATTCTTAACCTGAAAGGCTAAACTGATTTTCTGTTTTAAAACCTGAAGTTACAGGAGATATAACTTCAAAGTGAATCGGAGCTATGTTTATCCCTCTTATATGTCAGAGTTTAAGTGCAATGTTTTATGTATACAGTCATCATGACAGTTAAAAAGGCTATAAAGAAAAGCAATTATATAATTGCTTTAAAGAATTAAGTAGCAGGGATAAAGGCTTTTAGAAACTGCAGAGCAGTTTTAATAATTATATCACCTGAAGTCAAGCTGCAAAATTATGTCCTAATTATTTGCAGCGAGTAATTATCTATGAACTGGTGAGCTTTGAAAAGAAGAGGAGTGGGGGAATTCTTTGGGGTTTATAAATTTTATTAGTTTGATATATTTTTTTCTCCCCCTCCCCCCCCCCCCTCTCCCCACACACGCTAAGGCACCACCCCATCATTTTCTTATTTTAGCAGTTTCCACAACTTCGACGTTAAATTCTTATTGTTGCTTTCTGTTATATTAGCAGGCTGTGTTTTGCAATTCTAATCTTCACAGCCTTCTTTCTTTTTTTCTTTTTCTTTGCCTTCCCCCTTCTTCTTCCCCCCCCCCCCCTTTTCCTTTCTTTATCACTGAAGTGGAGGCCTTTTGAAGCCAGGGAATTTTTCGTAGCAATATTGACAGTGTTCGCATTTGCATGATGACAGCCAAGGAATGGAGCAGTAATTTTTGAAATTGCAGAAGTATTTAGAACACTGATAAAAGCTGAAATATATTTCTCTCTCTCTCTCTCTCTCTCTCTTTTTTTTTTTTTTTTGATGGATTGAAGTTAAGCATACATGATTTTTTTTTTTTATTTTTTTTTTCCTTCCCCCTGCTGTCAAAAGGCTCTGAATTTAGTGAATATTTGCCTGCTGTGAGAATGCGAGATTAACATCACAACCATCACCCGGGCACCCAAACCCTGCAATTTAATAGCTTTTTAGGTTCTTTCCTTTTTCTAAACAGCAATTAATCTCATTTTAGTACAATTTTCTCGTTTCTGAAGTCGCTCATTGAATCGCTGTTTTGTTCATATTTGGCTTCAGCTCCTCTGCATAGTCATTAAAGTCCCAATTAATGTCACCTTTAGCTGAAGAGTACTCATTTTTATTGAGAAAATGACAGTTGCTGCCATGAGTAGTGCAGTGTAATATACATTAATTGCCCTGTAACACTGGTAATTACGAGTTTTTCAAGCCTCTCAGTAAACTGTCATGCCTAGACAAGACTGTGCTAAAATAGATTACTCATTAGGGAGACCTGTCCTGTTTTCTGGTAGGTTCTTAGTGTTGGTTTGAGGGGGGAAAAAAAAAAAAAATAAAAAAATCTTGAGTTTGAACAAATAGTTGCCAAAAGCAATTTCCTCCAACAACGTCTCTGCGTTCGGGTTCCCAGCCATCACTTGAGCCTGCGGTCAGCAAGCAGCCAGGGTGCTGTGGGCTCCCAAGAGGTGTCAAGATTTCAAGGTCTGTTTAGGTGGATCACAAGGATAAGCTCAGCCGTTCGTAAATCAGTGCTTAGCGTGGATGGTGTTAAAACTGCCTTCTCCAGTGCTGTTTAGAGCAGACCCACCTGACGTTGCAGAAGAGCAGCCAAGGTTAGCCCTGTGGTCTCTTCTCCCAGGCAACCAGCACCAGAACAAGAGGACACAGTCTCAAGCTGTGCCAGGGGAGGTTTAGGCTGGGTGTGAGGAAGAAATTCTTCCCAGCAAGAGAGACTGGCTGTCAGAATGTGCTGCCCAGGGAGGCGGTGGAGTCACCATCCCTGGCAGTGCTTAAAAAGAGCCTGGATGGGGCACTTAGTGCCATGGTTTAGTTGATGAGATGGTGTCGGGTGAAAGGTTGGACTCGATGATCTCAAAGGGTTTTTCCAACCTGTTTAATTCTGTATTCTGTAAAAGTCTTGGGCAGAGTACAGCAGGACTGTCCAGTTGGAATTGCTATACCCATTCTTAAATAATTCTTGAGTAGGAACAGGCAGGGGGATTATCTTGTAGGTTACGTGGAGTAACCGGCAGATCTGTCAGGAGCTGTGTGGCATTGCAAGGTGCATGTTTAAAAAACAAACAAATACCTCAACAACAGGAAAAATGCATTAGCCAAAAATTGTATTAACGAAATATTTTATTAGCCAAAAATGTATTAACCAAATATTTTATTAACCCAAAATTGTATTAGCCAAAAATTGTGTTAACCAAATATTTTATTAACCAAAATGGTATTAACCAAAAATTCTTAGCCAAAAATTGTCTCAGCCAAAAATATATTAACCAAATATTTTATTAACCAAAATTGTATTAGCCAAAAATTGTATTAACCAAAAATGTATTGACCAAAAATTGTATTAGCCAGAAATTGTATTAGGCAAAAATATATTAACCAAATATTTTATTCACCAAAAATTGTATTAGCCAAAAATTGTGTTAACCAAATATTTTCTTAACCAAAATGGTATTAACCAAAAATTCTTAGCCAAAAATTGTCTTAGCCAAAAAAATATTAACCAAATATTTTATTAACCAAAATTGTCTTAGCCAAAAATTGTATTAGCCAGAAATTGTATTAGGCAAAATATATTAACCAAATATTTTATTAACCAAAAATTGCACTAACCAAAAATTGTATTAATCAAAAATTGTATTAGCCAAAAATGTCTGAACAAAATATTTTATTAACCAAATATTGTATTAACCAAAGATTGTACTAACCAATAATGTATTAACCAAATATTGCATTACCCAAATATTGTATTAACCAAAAGTGTATTAACCAAATATTGTATTAACCAAATATTTTATTAACCAAAAGTGTATTAACCAAATATTGTATTGACCAAATATTTTATTAACCAAAAAATGTATTAACCAAATATTGTATTAACCAAAAATTGTATTAGCCAAAAATAGGATTAGCCACAAATAGTATTAACCAAAAATTGTATTAGCCAATCATTTTATTAACCAAAAGTGTATACGCCCAGTAATTTGGTTAGTTTTGTAGCCCCCTCTGAAAGGGAAGCTTTAGTAGGTAGTTAGAAGCCCCGCCTGCCAGTTGCCTAGCGGTGTGGTGGGAATCACATTCTTGATTTCAGGAGGAGTGTATCTGACTGCTTGCTCTGCCCCTCACGCTTTGTATTTGTTTTTAAGGACGAAATCGTCTCCTTTCAAGCCCGATGCAGCACCGAGCTGACAAAAGAAACCCCCTTTGTTTTATCTTTGTTATAACACCTGCTTTAGGCAATCTGCTCTTCCACGCTTCTCTCTAAATGAATTTTGTCACAGCCCTTCCATACTCTCCGGTAGCGAGGAGCTAATGAAAGCAGATAGCACAATTTGCGCTGACCAGGTAGCGGCTGCCAGCTCGCCGTTTGCCGAGGAGAGTTTAAAGAAATAAACAAAAGATAGCACTGATATCACTGATTTACCCATTACATGACATTAATAGCGAGAAACCTGGGTGTGTTTATCTGTTTGTGTTGGTGTGCATTTATCGAATTGTTTATGACAAGACTAATTGGGGTAATTGTAGGCACCGAAATTACCTGTCAGCTATATGTAACCACACTCCCTTGCTTTCTGACAAATGATGACAACTGAGGGACCCCGTAGCATTACTCATGATGGCTTTTCGAGTGGTAATAAGGACAATAGGGGCCCTGGCTAATTTGACATGGACAGCCTTCACAACAAGAAGCCAGCTAAATGACTTGTCAGGAGGGGAAAGAAGTCAGAAAAGTAATGGAGTCCCCCATGGCGCTCTGACAGGGAGATGAGGCAATTTCGACGGAAAGTGAAAAGGCTTCGGTTTGTCAAGTATTTAGAACAATCAGAGAACAGCTAGAGGCTGGAACCTGACAATAAATTTGTGAACCATGGTAGCAGTTTCATATAGGTCAGTTATTTCATAATGGCTGTGAAGCTTTCAGAGGTTTCTGCTTTCGTAGCGTACTTCACATCAGCCAACTGGTGCTTTGTCACCTTAAATTTGTGCTGCGCTTTGCACAGTAGGAATAATGGTCGAGGTTACGGAGGAGCGGCGGCGGCAGACAGCGGGATTTGCAGACACCAAGCTGCTGAAAAATAAACAAAAACTTAGGTAGTAATAGTGTGATTGCATCCATTACAAGCCAGGGGTGTTAACGTGTTCTTTCAGGATTTTGGCCTGCACATTTGGATGGATAAGCGAGGGACTTGATAACTAATAAAGCACAGGCCCCCTCTTCCGAGCCTCCTCTTCCTAGCCTCCCTCTCTGCTGTACAGACTTCACATCTCTTAAGCTTCATTTCTTGCTGCTCGCTCTGAAAGTGCATTCCAGTTGAGGTGCTGTAACTGATGACACCAAAGGAGAATTTCTGATTTATTTCCTTTTTTTTCCCCACAACACCAACCCTCCAGAATTAAAACCCAGTTCTGTGGCCCACTGATCTTAGGTCTTTTTTTCTGTGGCTTCAGGAGCCTGTTGGGGTGGGGGTGTGTGTGTGTTATCAGTGGTTCTTACCTATTTATTTGCATTGAGATAAAAGCTCCAAGTACCACAGTGTGCCTTCTGAATTCCTGAAATAGGTTGCTGAATTCTTTACAAGTGTTTCTGGGTTGAGCACAGATTTAGTGAGAAGTATCAACTTGTCATTTTTGGCATTGATTGTTGTTCGAAAATAGGATTTAGTTGATTCATTTTAATGTTTTGCTTATGATCTGATTCCTTCATTTTACCAAATGTCCTGGTTTTCTGCAGATTTTAAAGCTGGTGCAGCAACTGTTTTGAGACCTGTGTGGATTATAGCTTCTTTAATAAGTGCTTCAGGATGTCCCATTGCATGACAAATGCATTTCTTGACCTGCTCTTACTAAATTTAGTGACATAAATGTTTTCTCCCCTCCTATTGCTCATTTAGCTGCATAGTGTAGAGTTTTCTCTCTGGTTTAAAGGCCTTAAGAGTGGAAACTTCCTGTGCCATACTTTAAAATGTGAGACTGCTTTGTCCTGCCCTTCCACCCCCATCCATCACCCTTCCCTCATGGTTTTTTTAGAGTTATGCTCTTGCTCTTTGAGTCTCATCACTCAGATCTGAAGGAATCCTAATTTAGGCCAGCCAGGAACTTGGCCCTTGATTCTCAGCACCTGAACGTTTCAAATCTCTATTGCTCTCTCGTGTTGTGGCTTTGTCAAGGAAGTATCTTGGTAAATTGAAGGAGCTTGTCGTTCTGCAAGATGGGCCATTGAGTCTGAGGTTATAAATGTAGCTCCCTGCTGAACAAAGGGGGGAAAAAAGTCAAACTCCTCTCTGAGGTGATTATTTAAACATGGGATGTCCACACCTGAATCTCCTATACTCCACTTGCCTGTCCTGCACATGTTCACCTAAGTTTGCCAAATATTCTACCTAGTTATTTTCCGAGATGTTTCTCCAGCAGATCTAAAGAAATTAGCAGCACATGCTGAAGTGTCTGTTAATATATAGCTGCATTGCTGCTGTTCCTACCACAGCTTGGGGTTTTTCAATGATGGCACGGCCTGGATGGCACCAGGCTTGCCTGGTGTCAGATGAGATTCACCTTTGTCAGAGGAGGAAGGGGTTCTTTGATCACAGGCTAGCAAGGCTCACTGACAGAGCCTTAAGCTAGCTTTGAGGGGGAGGGGGACACTATCAGGCTTGCCTTGTGACAAGCTGTGGGCTGACATGTCAAGGTTAAAGGTTACTAAAATTTGGTTGGATGAATCCCATGACTGCAGTGTGGCTATTGATGGCTGCAAGCTATTCAGAAGGGACAGGTAAGGAAACAGTGGTGGACACATTTCCTTCTACATCAAGAAATGGATAGTGTGAAGAGCAGTCCCTGAAGACTAGCCACAAGCAGGTCAAAAGCTATGGATAACAATTAGAGACTAAGGCAACAAAGGGAACCTTGTTGTTGGTGTCTACTACATGCCCCCCAATCAAGTCAAGCCCATTGACTGAGCCTTCTTACTCCAGTCACAGGAAGCTTCATACTCATAGGCTGCTGTCCTGCAGGGGGATTTCAACCTCCTCTTCTCGAGACTGAACACCCCCAGCTCCCTTAGCCCCTCCTCATAGCCCAGGTGCTCCAGGTCCTTCCCCAGCCTTGTTTGTCTTCTCAGGACACACTCCAGTACCTCAATGTCCTTCCTGGAGTGAGGGCCCAGAGCTGACCACAACACTTGAAGTCTGGCCTTGCCAGTGCTGAGCACCTCCCTATCCCTGCTGGCCATGGTGTTTCTGATCCAAGCCAGGATGCTGTTGGCTTTCTTGGCCAGCTGGGCACAGCTGACTTATGTTCAGTTGACTGTCAACTCCCAGGTTCCTCTCCCAGTTGTATCCCCACATCCTCAGGTCTGTAGCTTACCATGAGGTTGTTGTGACCCAGGAGCAGGACTTGGCACTTGGCTTTGTTGAACTTCATACTATTAGTCTTGGCCCATGGGTCTAACCTGTCCAGATCCCACTGTAAAGCTGTGCTACCCTCTAGCAGATTGAGCCCCACCATACTGCCTCCAACTCCGCAGTTCTCAGCTCTGGAACAGCTTGCCCAGAGAAGTGGTAGATGCCCTAACCCTGGAAGCATTCATGGTCAGGTTGGATGGGGCCCTGACCAACTAGATCTAGTTAAAGATGTCCTTTCTCACTGCAGGGAGATTGGACTAGAAGACCTTTAGAGGTCCCTTCAAATCATTCTATGATTCTATGCATCTATTTCATTGCTAGTAACCATCTTCAGTATTTCACTTTGTTAGTTCATCCTATCTCAGCTTTCCCAGAGATGTTTTTAGGGTCAGAGTTGCTTTTTAACACCTCCTCTTCCTCCCTCCATATGTCCTAACGTGCTGTGGTGCATTAGTATCGCGATCTAGGCCTTGATCAAAACAAGAAGGCCACAGAGTCTGTTTTCACTCTCTGCTGTCTGCAGTCCAGCTGCATTACTCCTGCTGAAGTCAACAGCCACAGCCAAAGGGTTGAAATTCCAGCTATGTTTATGTCTTTACTCTCGTGGCATATTTAAATTAAACAATATTTTGATTAATTGCTAAAGATGCTAAAGAAAAAATTATTTGAAAAGAGAAAATAGAAAAATTATAGGCATGCAATTAATGTACAGCAAAATGTAGGCAAATGCACAGAATCATTGAATGGTTTGGGTTGGAAGGGACCTCCCACAGTCATGTAGTCCAAGCTCCCTGCAGTGAAAAGGGACATCCTCCACTAGATCAGGTTGCTCAGACCATTGTTGAGCCTGACCTTGAATATCTCCAGGTATGGGGCTTCAACTGCCTCCCTGTTCCAGTGTTCCACCACCCTTGCGGTGCAGAACTCGTTCCTCCCATGCAATCTAAATCTGCTCTTCTCTCACTTCTAACCATTGCCCCTTGTCCTGTCAGGCTGAACACCCCCAGCTCCCTCAGCCCATCCTCGTAGCAGAGGTGCTCCAGCCCACTGTGTCCAGCCTGGAGCCCTCACCTGGAGTGCTGCGTCCAGCTCTGGAGCCCTCAACACAGGAAGGACATGGACCTGATGGAGAGGGTCCAGAGGAGGGCCGTGAAAATGATCGGGGGCTGGAACACCTCTGCTACAAGGACAGGCTGAGGGAGCTGGGGGTGTTCAGCCTGGAGAAGAGAAGCCTCTGGACACACACAGCATCAGCCTTCCAGTACCCAAAGGAAGCTACAAGAAGGCTGCAGAGGGACTGTTTGCAAAGACCTGCAGGGGCAGGACAGGGGACAATGGTTAGAAATGAGAGAAGACCAGATTGAGATTGGATGTGAGAAACAGTTTCTGCACCATGAGGGTGGTGGATCACTGGAACAAGGAGGCAGTTGAGGCTCCATCCCTGGAGATATTCCAGGTCAGGTTCAACAAGGCTCTGAAGGCTCCAGGGAGAAATAACAGCAGCCTTCCAGTACCCAAAAAGGGGGCTACATGAAGGATGGAGAGAGACTGTTTACAAAGGCCTGCAGGGAAAGGACAAGGGGCAATGGCTTCAAACTATGGAAGGGCAGATTTACATTGGCTATTAGGAACGAGTTCTTTGCTATGAGGGTGGTGGAACACTGGAACAAGTTGCCCAGGGAGGTGGTTGAAGCCCCTTGCCTGGAGATATTCAAGGTAAGGCTCAATGAGACCCTGGGCAACCTGATCTAGTTGGGGATGTCCCTGCTGACTGCAGAGAGGGTTGGACTGGATGACCTTTGGAAGTCCCTTCTGGTCCAGACCGTTCTATAATCTTTGGCTCCTCCTAACTGAGCACTTATTTCCTACTCAGGTTTCCATGTAAGTCTGAAAACTGGAAATGCAAGAGCTAAGCATATCAAACACAAGTCTGTGTAGATACATTTATTGTTAGTGCCTAACTGTACAATAGTGATGTATCATCTTCCTCCTTAGTAAGTGAAAATCTGCATGGGCATCTGTTTTTATTATCAAATGTAAAATCTCAGCACTAACCTGAGCTGCTGGTAGCAATTAGTAATCGGATCACTGTGTCTCTCTGTCCACTTGATCATTCCACAGTAACCTAAAAAGGGTGGATGCATTTGGGTTTATACAGTCTAGATTCATATGTAATGTCTACAGGCAGTTGTAAGTACCAGTAAAAGATACCATGAACTAAATTGATCTGGTTAAGTGATGGCATATGTGAAAAGTCTGTCCCAGTGGCTGTATGTAGGGTTGAGCTTCATTCCAGCAGCTGGCAAAGCTTGATGCTCCAATAACTGGAAAAAATCAATGCAGGAACTATTGGGAATAACCAACTGCATTTAGGAATACTGTTGATGATCCAAACCTTGCTTGGAATTTTTACTGCATTTTGTTTCATTTAGGTTGTGGTTTATCTACCTTCTAATTAGTTGTAACTTAGCTCAATTGGAGGTAGTAAAACCTACTTATCTAATAAGTGACACATGTCATAAAGAAACATACAACCTACTTATTTCCCCTAGGTCACTCACCCATGAACTAATTAACTGAGCTTTTGTTTCCCACTTTTTGGGGGAAGAAAAGCAGTACAACTGAATTTGTCCTTTTACCCTCTCCCCAAAGCAAAACACAGAACCAAGCTTCTTTTTTTGCCCTTTTTTCCCCCTTCCCCAGCTGCATTCTTAACTGTTAAAATATCCTAAAGCACTTGATCACGTTGCATTTTAATTTCCAAGCCGTGTGTTGCATTAGTGGAGTGCAGGTGTTATTGATTTGAGCTGAAAGTTCTCAAGTCTGCTCAGCAGAACACCAGGCTGCCACGAACAAGGGTCCTGGCTGGGTCAAAGGCCTGGAGTTGACATCTTTCTTAAATCTTACTTTTGTGAAAACTAGAAGCACGGGTCAGGGCAGCTAGCTGATGGCATTGCCTTTTACAACCACTGATTAGATTAGCTCAACATTTATCAGCTACACAGAGACTAGCACTTAACCTTTTAACTGAGGAGTTTTGATGTATCCTTATTTTTTAATGAGGATCTTATTGTCCCAAAGTGTCCCTTTAAAGCTTCAGTACAGAGGATTTTTTTTTTTCTCCCATTTAGCTGACTAACAGGCTTTAAATGCTTTAGAATTCAAAGTGCAGTGTTTATAATTGTGTGCTTTGTTTTGAGGGCAGAGATTAAGCAACTGAATAGGAGCCAGCAGTATGCCCAGGTGGCCAAGAAAGCCAATGGCATCCTGTCTGGGATCAGAAATGCTGTGTCCAGCAGGAGCAGGGAGGGGATTGTCCCCTGGGACTCAGCTCTGGGGAGGCCACACCTGGAGTATTGTGTCCAATTTTGGGCATCTCAATCCAGGAGAGATGTGGAGGTGCTGGAGCCAGGGCAGAGGAGGGCAAGGAAGCTGGGAAGGGCTTGGGGAATAAATCTGATGAAGAGCAACTGAAGGAGCTGGGGATGGTTGGTTTGGAAAAGAGGAGACTGAGGGGAGACCTCATTGCTCTCTACAGCTACCTGAAAGGAGGTTGTGGAGAGGCTGCTGCTGGTCTCTTCTCCCAGGTAATTAGTGACAGAACAAGAGGGAATGGCCTCAAGCTGTGACTGAATAGGTTTAGAGTGGACAGTAGAAAAAATTATTTCCCAGCTAGAGTGGTCAGGGATTGGAATGTGCTGCCCAGGGAGGTGGTGGAGTCCCCAAGCCTGGATGTGTTTCAGGGTGGTTTGGATGTGGTGCTTGGGGCTCTGGGTTAGGGGTGACCCTTGTAGAGTAGGGTACTGGGTTGGACTTGGTGATCCTGAAGGTCTTTTCCAACCTGAATCTTTCTGTGATTCTGTAATTGAGTGATTTTATTCTAAATACTACTTAGCATACTTGTTCAGTTCTAAGATTTTACTTGTGTCTGTTCCATTAACCTGGATTTCAAGGTGTCATTTATAGCTGGCTTGAGTGCTGGCTGGTTTTTATCCTAAATGGTTGACTGATAAATATTTACAATTGGAGTTGTCCTTGAAAAGCTGCAGTAACTTACTACTTTGGGTGTCCCTACTGACCTGTTACTCATCCTGACTATGGACCCTGATCACCTGAGTTTTGCAGACTCCATCACTTCTCTACAGGGAGCAAAGCTGCCTGTGATTCCACATCTAGCAAGCTGGCCTCAAGGTTTTTCTTCTCTGTTGGACTTTGAGGTCTGTAAGGGATATATTTTGTTAGTCACAAGAGTGGGCAGTAGAAAACTGCAAAAAATACTGCCACCAGAGACGTAAAATCATTGTTGACTTGCAGGTTAGCTGGAAGAGTTCCAGCCCTTGCTATGAGAAACCAACAAGCAGGTGACAAAATAGAAGGCCCATGGCCAGTGCAGGATTGCATGATTTGTACAGAGGCAACACCAAGACCTTGGTGCCGTACTGACGTGAGCCACAAGTAGCTGGGGACTGTGGTCACTACAGAGCTGTGCCAGGGTCTTCTGAGGGGGTGAAACAGATTCCAGCAGTGACAAAACATGACCCCACACTGGACTACCGAGAACCTAGATACAAAGAGAACTGAAACTACATTGTCATCATTCCCTAGGAGAGCTGGGGAGGGACTTTTACAAAGGCTTGTAGTGATAGGACCAGGGACGATGGCTTTGAGCTGGAAGAGAGGAGATTTAGACTGCAGGTTAGGAAGAAATTCTTTCTGGTGAGGCATTGGAACAGGTTGCCCAAACAGATTGTGGATGTCCCCTCCCTGGAGGTGTTCAAGGCCAGGTTGGATGAGAGCTTGAGCAACCTGGTCCAGCAGGAGGTGTCCCCGCCTATGGCAGGGGGGTTGGAACTGGGTGATCTGTGAGGTCCTTTTCAGCCCAAACCATTCTATGAATCCATGAATCTATGTAGTATCCACAAAGAGTGTAGTGTGGACAAGAGGAATTAAAAGCAGTAGTTCACGAATCCAAAAGCTTTCCCACCCTGCTTTTACCTGGCAGTGTTTCTCTTTAGCAGCAGCCTTAACTAACTTTTGTCTAGCTGTGGTTTGGCTTTGTAAATCCTGACAGATATTTTGCTATGTACAGCTGGGGACACAGCACCAATTCCCCACTCCATGTGTGTTGCTTTTTATTGCAAAGGTCAGGCAGCTACAGATTTCTTTAGACTCCAGCACCAAGAGCCCAAATCAAGTATGAGGGACTTGATTAGCACATGAGGAGGTGTGACCACATTTATATACCACCTCCTGAAAGTGTACTGTTAGCAAGAAGGGCCTTAGATGTGATTAGCCATTGGTAATTAATTGCATGTGGTTTTTTTCCAGCCCTGAAAGCAGCCTTTTTTACCTTGGTTTTGCTGAATTTTTGGGAGTGCAATGCAAAGAAGCATTCTTTACCTACAGTTAAATCTGGTACTGACAAGTCACACATCACAAATATCATTCGTGATCACAGGATCAGAGGATGTCAGGGGTTGGAAGGGACCCAAAGAGACCATCAAGTCCAACCCCTCTGCCTGCCAGAGCAGGACCATACAATCTAGCTCAGGTCACACAGGAACACATCCAGACAGGCCTTGAAAGTCTCCAGAGAAGGAGACCACAACCTCTGTGGGCAGCCTGCTCCACTGCTCTGGGACCCTTACAGTAAAGAAGGTCACCCTTGTGTTGAGGTGGAACCTCCTGTGCTGCAGCTTACTCCAAGCTTGCTCCTTGTCCTGTCCCAGGGAGCAAGTGAGCAGAGCCTGTCCCCTCCCTCCTGACCCCCAGCCCTCAGATATTTATAAACATTCATTAAATCCCCTCTCAGTCTTCTCTTTTCCAGACCAAAAAGCCCCAGGTCCCTCAGCCTCTCCTCCCCAGGCAGTGCTCCAGTCCCCTAATCATCCTTGTAGCCCTCTGCTGGACCCTCTCCAACAGATCCCTGTCCCTCTTGAGCTGGGGAGCCCAAAATTGAATGCAGTACTCAAGATGAGGTCTCAGCAGGTCAGAGTAGAGGGGGAGGAGAACCTCCCTGCATCTGCTGGACACACTCTTCTTAATACACCCCAGGATCCCATTGGCCTTCTAGGCCCCCAGGGCACATTGCTGTCCCATGCAGAACTTGTTCTCCACCAGCACTCCCAGGTCCTTCTCCACAGAGCTGCTCTCCAGCAGATCACCTCCCAGCCTGTCCTGCTGCAGTTTATTATTGCTTCCCAGGGGCAGGACTACGCACTTGTCCTTGTTGAACCTCATTCAGTTCCTCTGTGCTCAGTCTGTCCAGGCCTCACTGGTTGGCCACACAGCCTTCAGGTGTCTCAGCCAAGCCTCCCAGTTTGGTGTCATCAGTGAACTTGCTGAGCAGACACTTTGTCCCTTCATCAATGTCATTAATGAAGATGTTGATCAACTATTATTGAGGAATTCTGGATCATTTTGTCTGCATCTTGTCCTCTTTCTTGTATCCATGTCAAATTGTGGTACAAAAGGCAGAGTTGCTGATCAAAGACTAAAATGCCTGCTGATAGAATCAAAATGGCATAAGAAGATCTGTTAAGTATGCCAGAAATTAAAATCCACCAATGTGAGAGGCTTTAGTGTCATGAGAGATTTCAGTGCATCTCTTCACCTTCCATTCATGTCACCATACATTCAGATTGGATGTTATGAAGATGTTCCTCCCCATGAGGGTGGTGAGAGCCTGGCACAGGTTGCCCAGGGAGGTGGTGGAAGCCTCATCCCTGGAGGTTTTTGCAGCCAGGCTGGATGTGGCTGTGAGCAACCTGCTGTGGTGTGAGGTGTCCCTGCCCATGGCAGGGGTTGGAACTGGCTGATCCTTGAGGTCCCTTCCAACCCTAACATGAATGAGATGGAATGCTGCAAAGCAGGGTGGGGGGCAAATCAGCAGCAGTAAATAAGATTTTTAATACATACATACATATATATATATATATATATATATATATATATATATATATATTTTTTTTTAATTAATATATATAAAATATAGGGTGTTTTTTCATATATATATATAAAATATAGGGGTTTGTTCCCACATATATATAAAATATAGTTTTTTGTTCATGTATATAAAATACTTTTTTTGTTCATGTATATAAAATACTTTTTTGTTCATACTGTATCTAAAATACAGGGGTTTGATCATATATATAAAAAATATATGGGGGTTTTGTTCATATATATATAATATAGGGGGTTTGTTCATATATATATAATATAGGGGGGTTGTTCATATATATAAAAAACACAGGTTTTTGTTCATATATATAAAATATAAGGGGTTTGTTCCTATGTATATAAAATACAGGGAGTTGTTCATATATATATAAAATACAGGGGTTTGTTCATATCTATATATATATATATAAAAGATATAGGGTTTTGCTCATTCATATATATATATATATATATATATAAATACCTTTTTTGGTTCATTGGTGGTTTTTCCTCACTTTGAACTCCTCCAAACATTTCCCTGTCATCATTCTGGCCACCTTGTTTTATCACCTTGCATCCTGTGAACTATCACTTGGCTGTCCTTGGCCTTAATGGGCAGAGCATTATTTATGAGCTACATTTTCTTCACCGGTATTTGGAAGGTCCCTCTCAACGCAGTCCAAGGGCTGTAGCCCTTGATGGAATGGGCAATATTTCTTCATTTGTGTTTTAGTGAGGTAATCAAAACTGGTTTTCCCTCACATGTTTTGAAAACACACCAGATAGAGAAACAGTTTGGTGTAATCTGTCTGTGTGTATGCACAACGGCCTGGACATTAGGCACAATCCTTTTGTGGTGTGAGCTACTGCCTCTTGTAGTGGTTTTATATTAAACTTCCAAAGACGGGGAACTCAGAATTATTGGCCTGTCCTTAACACAGCCAGGCAGAAAAGAGGAAGCAAAGATTTTTTAGTCTGATCTCTGAATTTCCCTGTAGCTGTGGCTTTGACAGAGCTTTAACAAGACTCTGAAGCCAGGGGGCTGTGAGGGGCTGTGGTTTCATATGGACTAATGCACGTGGCAGGGCTTTTACATCAGTGCTATTTCTTTCCATGCATTATAGTGAAATTGTATTTTAAACCCAGGCAAACTATTGATGCTTTTATTGAATGGAACAATTTATTGCAGAAATATTTCAGTCTGCTGACATTTCATCATCAAATAACAGTAAACATCATACACATTTCCCATAAGCCCATTCCTGAGAGCCAAATATTTGGCTTCTTCTGAAGGTAGCATTGTAATAAGGAATCTTTGGGTAAGACAAAAAAAAAAAAAAAAGCCATATTTAAAGATGAAGTTGGTAGAATAGACTAATGAGTCAAAACTGTCCCCAAAACATCTTTCCTCTCGACTTACAGAATACAGAATTAACCAGGTTGGAAAAGACCTTCGAGATCATTGAGTCGAACCTATCACTCAACACCATCTAATCAACTAAACCATGGACCAAGTGCTTCATCCAGGCTCTTCTAAGACACTTCCAGTGATGGTGACTCCACCACCTCCCTGGGCAGCCCATCCCAATGGTCAATCTCTCCTCCCTCTCCACTCTGCCCTGCTGAGACCTCACCTGGAATATTGCATTCCAGTTCTGGGCTCCCCAGTTCAAGAGGGACGGAGATCTACTCAGGAGAGTCCAAGGGAAGGTTACCAGAATGATTGAGGGACTGGAGCACTGCCTGGGGAGGAGAGGCTGAGAGCCCTGGGGCTGGTTAGTCTGAAGAGAAGACTGAAAAGAGATTTAACAAATGTTTCTAAATATCTGAGGGCTGAGTGTCAAGAGGGAGGGGGCAGGCTCTGCTCAGTTGTACCCTGGGACAGGACAAGGAGCAATGGATGTAAACTACAGCACAGGAGCTTCCACATCAACATGAGGAGGAACTCCTTCACTGTGAGGGTCCCAGAGCCCTGGAGCAGGCTGCCCAGGGAGGTTGTGGAGTCTCCTTCTCTGGAGACTTTCCAGCCCTATCTGGATGTGTTCCTGTGTGACCTGTGCTGGATTCTATGGTCCTGCTCTGGCAGGGGGTGGACTCAGTGATCTTCAGAATTCCCTTCCAAGCTCTAACATCCTGGGATCCTGTGATTAGACATTTAGGTGTCCCCTTTAGTCGCTGTTTATTTATCACCAGCCTTCCCTGCAGGTTTGCTGGCCAGTCTCAGTTAATGCTGCATGAGAACTGTGGCTCTGCTGCCTGCTTTTCTAACACCATGCTTTTGTGGGGAACGCTTTAGAGGGGATTTTTATTCTAATTGTTGTCCAGATGTCTCCCACCACATTTCTTCCTCACATTTCATTCAACATTAGTTTGTCTTCACAGAGATCAAAAGTTTTACGTTCTGGGGCCCTATTACAAGAGGGATGTGGACGTGCTGGAGCGTGTCCAGAGAAGGGCCACAAGGGTGATCAGAGGGCTGGAGCACCTCTCCTATGAGGACAGACTGAAGGAGTTGGGGCTGTTCAGTCTGGAGAAGAGAAGGCTCCGAGGTGACCTTATTGTGGCCTTCCAGTATCTGAAGGGGCTACAGGAAGGCTGGGGAGGGACTTCTCAGGATCTCAGGTAGTGATAGGACTAGGGGGAATGGAATGAAGCTGGAGGTGGGGAGATTCAGGCTGGATGTGAGAAGGAAGTTCTTCCCCATGAGAGTGGTGAAGCCCTGGAATGGGTTGTCCAGGGAGGTGGTTGGGGCCCCATCCCTGGAGGTATTTAAGCCCAGGCTGGATGAGGCTGTGTCCAGCCTGATCTAGTGTGGGGTGTCCCTGCCCATGGCAGGGGGGTTGGAACTAGATGATCCTTGTGCTCCCTTCCAACCCTGACTGATACTATGATACTTTGATACTAAGTCTGTGACTTAAATTCTGTACACTCTGTAAACATTTTCTCATCTCTCACACCTCTTATTTTTGTTCAAGTATCCCCCCCAGAAAACCCATGTTGTGTGATAAGCATTATTGCTAGAAGCAGTCTATGGGAGTAGATAGGGGTGGGGTTTTTTTTTCTTCATGCTTTAACTTCTGGCACTTAATTTAATATTAATAGACTTTTAATTTCTGGGTCATCTTTTCAGTGAGTATTTTCACCCTGTAACTGGCTGGACAGGGCAGACAAAGGAGTGGAGTGTGCCCTCTCTTTAGTTTATTTTGTTGGTTTTCTGGCATAGTGACCTTCCCTTTTCACTCCTTCAATTGGTAGGTAGCTGTAAAGAAAATTACCACCGTATGTGCCTGTGTAATTCAGTTTTAGACATGCTGGAGCATAAATTTCACTAGCTATACAAATGCAAAGTTAAAAACCATAATAAAGTGTGTGCATAAAATGGGGAGGGCTGCTGGGGGGATGTTGCTGTCACATTTGATTCGCTTGCTATTGCTTTGCTCTCTTTGACTGTTAAATAAAGCTCTGTTTGTAGGCAAAAATCATAGAGTCACAGAATGTTAGGGGTTGGAAGGGACCCTCTAGAGGTCACAGAATCACAGGATTATTGAGGTTGGAATAGACCTCCAAGACCTTCAAGTCCAGCCTGTGACCCAACACCACCACATGGACCAGAAAATGTCACCGAGTGCCACATCCAATCTTTCTTTAAACACCTCCAGGGATGGCAGCTCCACCACCTACCTCCCTGTGCAGTCCATCCCAGTGTCTGATTACCCTTTCAATGAGGAAGTGCTTCCTAACATCCAACTTAAACCTCCCCTGGCACAGCTTCAGGCCATGCCCTCTTGTCCTATCACAAGTTGCCTGGGAGGAGAGCCTGACCCCCATCTGACTACAACTTCCCTTCAGGTAGTTGTAGAGAGTGATAAGGTTCCCCCTGAGTCTCCTCTTCTCCAGGCTGAACACCCCCAGCTCCCTCAGCCTCTCCTCATCAGACTTTCCCTCCAGCCTTTGTTCTCTAGACTGGAAAGGCTGAACTCTTCACTCCCTGAAAGGAGGTTGGAGCGAGGAGGGGACAGCCTCTGCTCCTTGGTGACAAGAGACAGGACCAGAGCAAATGGTTCCAAGCTGCACCAGAGGAGGTTCAAGCTGGAGCTAGGAAATATTTCCTCACAGAGAGGGTTCTCAAACATTGGAATGGTTTGCCCGGGGCAGTGCTGAAGTCACCATCCCTGGGGGTGGTCAAGCTGCCTGTGGACCTGGCACTTAGGGACATGGTTTAGTGTTGACCCTTCAGTGTTGGGTCAAGGGTTGGACTGGATGAGCTTGGAGGTGTGATTAACTCATCTGGTCTTTCCTACAAGCAACTGTTCCTTTCCCTGGACATTAGCTTTGCTCCATATTTGGCTTTTTATTGCATCTTTCTTGAAGGACCTGTCTACAGTTTCCAGATGAGGGCTAAGCAGATCCTTAAGGGAAGACAGCACTTCTAGATTTTTACTGGAAAATCTCTTCCAGCACTTCAAAGTACTTAGAGCTCCATCACTTTGCATCCCTTGACCTATCAACTGTTATACAGATTGATTCCTTCTTCCTTTGGGAAAACAAAGGAAAATATCATTTCTTTCTCATAGGCTGTGTTTGTATCACGGAATCATGGGCTGGATAAGTTGGAAAAGGGCCTCAGAGATTGTCTACTCTAACCTCCCTGCCATGGGCAGGGACACCTCTCAAATGAACTCAGCTGCTCAAGCCCTCAGGCTTAAAAAGAACTGTAGCAATACTGTGGGCATGCTAGAGTTAAATTGCAGATCATACACGTAAGTCAGAACAGCTATCTGCAGTGAAGCAAAGTAGATCACTTGAACACTGGCTAAAATATATAAATATAGAGAGACATATAGATGGATATAAATGTTTGGTTTAGTTTCCAGATCTTTACTATTTAAGACAACAAACATTCCAAGATTGGTCATGGCTGCCAGACAGTGATAGCAACAAGGCAAAAGCTTTCCTTTGCTGTCACCACATCTGCTTTTTTGTTAGATTTTGTTTATTATGTATTTACACAGCAGCAATCCAAATATAGTGTCTGGTTTGGGTTTGCTTTGCTTTCTAAAAAGTGGAAAAGAGGTTGGGTTTCTCTAACATAAATATTAGGGAGTCTTCCAGCTCCTGCAGTATATAAGGAAGTTATTCTGCAGATGCCTATGGAAAAAGTTTACAGATCACAGGATCCCAGGATGTCAGGGGTTGCAAGGGACCTCTGAAGATCATTGAGTCCAAGCCTCCCTGCCAGAGCAGGACCATAGAATCCAGCACAGGTCACACAGGAACACATCCTGATGGGGCTGGAAAGTTTCAAAGAAAAAGACTCCACAACCTCTCTGGGCAGCCTGCTCCAGGGCTCTGGGACCCTCACAGTGAAGAAGTTCCTCCTCATGTTGAGGTGGAACCTGCTGTGCTGCAGTTTCTATCCATTGCCCCTTGTCCTATCCCAGGGTGCAGCTAAGCAGAGCCTGTCCCCTCCCTCTTGACACTCAGCCCTCAGATATTTATAAACATTTATCAAATCCCCTCTCAGTCTTCTTCTCTGCAGACTAAACATCCCCAGGGCTCTCAGCCTCTCCTCATAAGGCAGTGTTCCAGTCCTTCTATCATCCTTGTAGCCCTCCCTTGGACTCTCTCCAGCAGATCCCTGTCCCTCTTGAACTGGGGAGCCCAGAACTGGATGCAATATTCCAGGTGAGGTCTCAGCAGGGCAGAGTAGAGGGGGAGGAGAACCTCCCTGCATCTGCTGGACACACTCCTCTGAATGCCCCCCAGGATCCCATTGGCTTTCTTGGTGACCAGAGCACATTGCTGTCCCATGCAGAACTTGTTCTCCACCAGCACTCCCAGGTCCTTCTCCCCAGGGCTTCTCTCCAGCAGATCACCTCCCAACCTGTACTGGTGCTGTTAGATGTATAGGATTTTATCCATTGGTTTGGGGTTGGTTTGGTTTCATGTGGGCTTTTTGTTTGGTTGGTTTTGGGCTTGGGTTTGTGTTTGGTTAGTTTTGGTATGGGGTTTTTGTTTGGTTGGTTTGGTTTTGTGTAGGGTTTTTGGTTGGTTGGTTTTGGTTTGAGGCTTTTGTTTGGTTTGGTTTGGTGTGGGGTGGGGTTTTTGGTTTGGGGTTTGGGCTTTTGGGTTGGTTTTGGTTTGGGTTTTTTGTTTGGTTGGTTTTGGTTTGAGGTTTTGGTTTGGTTTGGTGTGGGGCTTTTGGTTTGGAGTTTGGGCTTTTGGTTGGTTTTGGTTTGGGTTTTTTGTTTGGTTGGTTTTGGTTTGAGGTTTTGGTTTGGTGTGGGGCTTTTTGGTTTGGGGTTTGGGCTTTTGGTTGGTTTGGGTTTGGGTTTTTTGTTTGGTTGGTTTTGGTTTGAGTTTTGGTTTGGTTTGGTGTGGGGCTTTTGGTTTGGAGTTTGGGCTTTTGGTTGGTTTTGGTTTGGGTTTTTTGTTTGGTTGGTTTTGGTTTGAGGTTTTGGTTTGGTGTGGGGCTTTTGGTTTGGGGTTTGGGCTTTTGGTTGGTTTTGGTTTGGGTTTTTTGTTTGGTTGTTTTGGTTTGAGGTTTTGGTTTGGTTTGGTGTGGGGCTTTTGGTTTGGAGTTTGGGCTTTTGGTTGGTTTTGGTTTGGGTTTTTTGTTTTGCTGGGTTTGGTTTGGTGTGGGTGTTTTGTTTGGGGGTTTGGGTTTTTTGGTTGGTTTGTTTTGGTTTGAGGTTTTTGGTTGGTTTAGTTTGGTTTGGCTTAGTTTGGTTTTGGATTTTTGGTTGTTTGGATGGTTTGGTTTGGCTTGGCTTGGCTTGGTTTGGTTTTGGGTTTTTGGTTGTTTGGATGGTTTGGTTTGGCTTGGCTTGGTTTGGTTTTTTGGGGTTTTTGGTTGTTTGGTTGGTTTGGTTTGGCTTGGCTTGGTTTGGTTTTGGGTTTTTGGTTATTTGGTTGGTTTGGTTTGGCTTGGCTTGGTTTGGGTTTGGGTTTTTGGTTGTTTGGTTGGTTTGGTTTGGCTTGGCTTGGTTTTGGGGTTTTGGTTGGTTGGTTTGGTTTGGCTTGGCTTGGTTTGGTTTTGGGTTTTTGGTTATTTGGTTGGTTTGGTTTGGCTTGGCTTGGTTTGGGTTTGGGTTTTTTGGTTGGTTGGTTTGGTTTGGCTTGGCTTGGTTTTGGGGTTTTGGTTGGTTGGTTTGGTTTGGCTTGGTTTGGTTTTGGGTTTTTGGTTGTTTTGTTTGGTTTGGGTTTTTTTTGGGGGGGGGTTGGTTGTTCTTTTCTTTTTTTTTGGGGGAGTCATAGGACAAAATTCTGTGCACAGAAAACCAATGTGAAAGGAACCAGACTGTTTCACCCACAGCGATGACACGTTACTGCCTGTATTACCTCACAGCATGTCACCAAATACTGTTACATGCTACTCAGCTGCATTTCATTTCTTCCAGAATCTCATCAAGTCACTCCAGCATAAGTATATTAAAATATTTACTACAAAAAGGAGAAAAAAAAAACCCCACTCAGTCCCATAAAGCTCTTCAAAGTCAGATTTCCATAAATTTGCACAGTACTAAATGTGGGCAGTGTTAAGCAAATGAGAGCAAATAAGTACATTAAAGTGGAAACATTACCTAAGCAAAGAGAAGCTGTTTTATGCTGTTCTAGCATGCCCTTTCTATCATTTTGTATGTGCTCTGATTTGATTATCTTTTAAATCATAATAATTAATTGAAGAATGGTTCAAAATTGCCTGTAGTTAATAAAGAAATCTGTTTTTAAACTCTTATTTTTGCTGGTTCAGCTGAGATTATAGCTGGCTTAATCTCCTGAATTTACCATGTTTCTGCTGTTGCCATAGTGAAATCAGGTAGAGCAGGCAAAGCTGTGCTCTTCCTTCTCTTTGAACTTAACTAAAAATAATTCTTAATCTATTGGTATGGCTTTTGAAATAGCTTTTAAAAATGTTAATGTGGATTTAGCAGGTGTAGAGAGGCAGAGGAATTCCAGCCTCTGACTGGAAGTCTTATTTACCCTCAACAAAAAGGCAATACCTGTATGAGCAGTGCACGTTTTCCTTTACCATTTCATCCTGGGCCTAGGGATGCTTGAGGGGGAAATGTGCACTTACAGCAACAGTGTGGCCAGCAGAAGCAGGGAGGTCATTCTGCCCTGTGCTCAGCACTGGTTAGGCCACACCTGGAGTCCTGTGTCCAGTTCTGGGCCCCTCAGTTTAGGAAAGATGTTGAGTTGCTGGAAGGTGTCCAGAGAAGGGCAACAAAGCTGGGGAGGGGTCTGGAGCACAGCCTTGTGAGGAGAGGCTGAGGGAGCTGGGGTTGCTTAGCCTGGAGAAGAGGAGGCTCAGGGGAGACCTTTCTTGCTCTCTACAACTCCCTGAAGGGAGGTTGTAGCCAGGTGGGGTTGGTCTCTTCTCCCAGGCAACCAGCACCAGAACAAGAGGACACAGTCTCAAGCTGTGCCAGGGGAGGTTTAGGCTGGATGTTAGGAAGAAGTTCATAGAAAGAGAGATTGGCCATTGGAATGTGCTGCCCAGGGAGGTGGTGGAGTCACCATCCCTGGAAATGTTTAAAAAGAGCCTGGGTGAGGCACATAGTACCATGGTTTAGTTGATTAGATGGTGTTGGGTGATAGGTTGGACTTGAAGATCTCTGAGGTCTTTTCCAACCTGGTTAATTGTGTTCTGTAAAGCCTTGCTGTCAGATACTTTGGAGCAGCAAGGAGTATGGGGCAGCTGGGGTTTGCGATGTGGTAGCTGTTTTTTGTAACCAGGACAGAACACACCACAGTATTTCAAGTGTTAATTAGTCTGTTCTCATCCTGACAAGATGATGGAATTCACTTTGGCATTGGAGGAATTCCACATAGAATCATTCAGGTTGGAAAAGACCCTTGAGGTTATCAGGTCCAGCCATGAACCCTACTCCACCAAGGTCGCCATTAAACCACATCACTAAGCACCACATCTAAACAACCTTTAAACAGATCCAGGGGCTCAGCCATCTCCCCAGGCAGCCTATTCCAATGCTTGATTACTCTCAGGGAAAAAATTGTTCCTAATGTCTATCCTAAACCAAGGCTGTTCCCTACCACTGATTCACTGTGAGAAGAGGCTAGCACCTACCTCTGTATGTTATCTTTGCAGGTAGTTGTAGATAAGGTCTCTCCTCAGCCTCACACAGTCACAGAATTGTCAGGGTTGGGAGGGACCTCAAAGATCATCCAGTTCCAAACCCCTGCCATGGGCAGGGACACTTTCCACTAGATCAGGTCGCCCAGAGCCACATCCAGCCTGGCCTTAAAAACTTCCTCCTCCTTAAAAACTTTCACCTCTTGTCTTTAATTCTTACCCTGAAAAAAACTCTTCTTCAAACTAAATAGTCCCAGCTCCCTCAGCCACTCTTCCTAAGACTTAGTAGCAAAGCCTTAGCAAAACCTTGGCACTGAAAAGCTCTGAATCCCATTGTCCATTCCCCTTATTCTCCATGCAGGGTGTACCAGACTAGCTGAGTGTATTTGTACTGCCATGCACTCATATGTAAGTCAGGTGGGCTAGGCTGTTGTGCACCAGTCTGCCTCTAAGTCAGCTCAGTTGCTTAAAACATAAGTGTACAAGTAGTGATTTGTGATAAAAGATGATGCCTCACAAAAGCAGTATGAGATTTTCAAATCTTTGGCAAAACTGAGTGTGGACAGACCTTAGAAGTGTAAGGAAATAGCTCAAGTCACCTGAATGTTTGCTGACTCTTTAATTTAATGAGGAGCAGTTATTCATAGACTCACAGAATCACAGAATCAATAAGGTTGGAAAAGACTGCAAAGATCATCAAGTCCCACCTGTCACCCAACACCTCATGACTGTTAAACCATGGCTTCCAGTGCCACGTCCAATCCCTTTTTGAACACCTCCAGGGACAGTGACTCCACCACCTCCCTGGGCAGCACATTCCAGCGGCTAACAACTCTCTCTGTGAAGAACTTTCTCCTCACCTCCAGCCTCAACCTCCCTTGGCACAGCTTGAGACTGTGTCCTCTTGTTCTGGTGCTGGGTGCCTGGAAGAAGAGACCAACCCTGTCCTGGCTACAACCTCCCTTCAGGTAGTTGTAGAGAGCAATGAGGTCTCCCCTGAGTCTCCTCTTCTCCAGGCTAAGCAACCCCAGCTCCCTCAGCCTCTCCTCACAGGGCTTGTGCTCAAGGGTCTTCTCATTTATTGACTCTAGAATCAGAATTGTTTCAGCTGGAAAAGACCTCCAAGATCACAGGGTCTAACCAGCTACCCAGCACCACCATGGCCATTAAGCCATGTCCCAAAGTGCCACGTCCACAGGTTTCTTGAACACCTCCAGGGATGGAGACTCCAGCACCTCCCTGAGCAGCCCATACCAATGCCTGACCACTCTCTTTTTCCTTATCTCCAATCTAAACCTCCCCTAGCACAATTTCAGGCCACTTCCTGATAGCAGGGAGAAGAAACTGACCCCTACCTCACTCCAACCTCCTTTCAGGGAGCAATGAGGTCTCCTTTCAGTCTCCTCATCTCCAGACTAAACAATCCTAGTTCCCTCAGCTGCTCCTCATAATTCTCTAGACCCTTCATCAGGTTTTATGAACTCAACATGGAGTCAACCTCCTGATGGCTATATGAAATAGAAATCACAGCAGCATCACAAGTGGCAAATGTTGAACACCTGAGGAATTTAACTTCCTTTCTTTTTTTTTTTTTTTTTTTTTTTGGCCTTTTGGGTTTGGTTCTTTGCTTTTGCCTCCCAGCTAGCAATGGCCTATCTTCACCAGACAGGGAGATCCTCCCCCCCACCCCCAAACCCTTTTGCAAGGATGCTATAAACTGAAAGGACTGACAAGAAAAATATCTTAAGTGTCTTTTATTGTCTGCATTGGGCTTCCATTACTCTGTCCAAGTTGAAGGTGTCATTCCCATCTTCCACATACTCAGTGATCTGTGCTCAAGTTGGAGCAGATGGAAACCTTATGTCAGCACCTCTCCTTAAGCTGCGTTTTGGCTGTTCATGACAAGTGGATTTCTGTGAGACAGCTTTCTCTGAGTGCTTCCTCTAAGATTACAACCACCATGGAATTCAGGAACCATTTTTAACCTCTGTCCTTCATTACTTTCTGAAATTGTGGCATCCTTTGGCACTGAAATCACAGACACAGAAAGAACACCAGAAAATAAGCACTTTAGATAAGAAACAGCACCAAGAAGACACACACACAAAAAAAGCTTGCCATTTTTTTAGTTGGCAAGGGAGAGGGCAAGGCAGCTGCTCACAGCACATACTGAGCTTATCACTTAATGTACTTACTTTGAGCTTTTAGCAACATAAGAACCCACAACCAACAAGGTAGATGAGGTGGAAGTTAGCCAGGTCTCAGAAAGGTTGGTTAAGTTGGTTGATGTTCAGCTGTTTGTTACGTTCCAAGCTTCTTTCTTCATGTTAATTTATCTTTGGAGGGGAAAAGCTCCCTTTTTTTTCAGTTTTCTTCTTGCTGCTGCTTTTCCTTTCTGTTAGTTTGCTGTTGTCTTAAAAGGGAGCAGGAACTGAACAGGACTAAGAGGTCAATAGAATCATAGAATTGTAAGGGCTGGAAGGGACCTCAAGGATCATCCAGTTCCAAACCCCCTGCCATGGGCAGGGACACCTCACACCAGATCAGGCTGCTCACAGCCACATCCAGCCTGGCCTTAAAAACCTCAACTACCTGAAAGGACCCTGTGGAGAGGCTGCTGCTGGTCTCTTCTCACAGGTAATTAGTGATAGAACAAGAGGGAATGGCCTCAAGCTGCCCCTGGGTAGGTTTAGACTGGACAATAGAAAGAATTTTTTCCAGCAAGAGTGGTCAGGCACCGGAATGTGCTGCCCAGGGAGGTGGTGGAGTCTCCAAGCCTGCATGCGTTTCAAGGTGGTTTGGATGTGGTGCTTGGGGCTATGGGTTAGGGGTAAACCTTGTAGAGTAGGATTCTGGATTGGACTTGGTGATCCTGAAGGTCTTTTCTAACCTGAGTGTTTCTGTGATTCTCTGCCTCTGTGAACTAGGCCATGGCAGCAAGTGCCTCACCCAGTCTTTGCTTAAACACCTTCAGGAAATTTGACCCCACCACCTCCCTGGGCAGCACATTCCAACAGGCAACCTCTCTTTCTGTGAAGAGAAGGAGGAGTTTGCTTTCCTTCTGGGTGGGCATCAGGTGCCACAGGAATGGGGCAGCATGTGTAGGACATTTCATCTGTTCCCTGATTCATGCACATAGGTGGCTCACACTTTGAGAGACAGTGAATTTAAGTGCAGCATCACACATAAAATATTTCTGCCTGTCAATTATGCACAACAGTGTGCTTGGCAGTTAACAGCTAAGCAATGTTGTGTGAAGATACTCAGTGTGATTTACTGTCCAGTCTTGGGCTAATTCTGTGATCTGGGAAGTGGGAAGCACAAACAAGCAGCCCTCCATTTGTTAATTCATCTCTGACGTTGTTTGGTTTATTGTTTGTTGGTGGATAAGGGTTTGGAGATCCAGAATGGTCTAATAATTCATGCAAGATGTCTTGAGAGAGAGAGAGCTTTAATGCTGGCTCCAGGAATTATACTCAGTAAATGCTTAAGCACACAGGTATGGAGAGTGTGTGTTTGTCAACAGTTTTGCTGGTAAAATTTGCTGAGCAACTTTTCCGTTTGGTTTGGTTCTGGTTTGCAAGACTTATCCAAGACTTTATCTTGCAGGAGTTTAAGCTCACTGCATTGACATGAAGTCACTGAAGATTTTGAGGAGCTAAATACAGATTCTTTAAGTGGATTTAGAAGTATTTCTGGCTATTTCTGCTCAGTTGTTCCACAGAGCATCACTTTTATTAGTGATCCTCATGAGGAGAGACTGAGAGAGCTGGGGCTCTTTATCTTGGAGAGGAGGAACCTGAGGGGTGAAAGAGGTTCTCCTCCCCCTCTACTCTGCCCTGTATTGTGTCCAGTTCTGGGCCCCTCAGTTCAAGAACCTCAGGGAACTGCTTGACAGAGCCCAGCACATTGCCACAAAGATGCTGAAGGCAGTGGAACATCTTCCTTACGAGGAGAGCCTGAGGGAGCTAGGGCTCATGAGCTTGGAGAAGAGGATCCTGAGAGGTGACTTTATTCACATTGATAAAGATGTGCAGGGTGAGTGCACAGAGGATGGAGCCAGGTTCTTCTTGGGAATGCCCAATGACAGGACAAGGGACACTGGTGGAAGTTGAAGCATATGAAGTTCCATGGAAACAGGAGGAAATTATTTTTCCCTGTGAGGGTGACAGAGCCCTGGAACAGGCTGCCCACGGTGGGTTGTGGAGTCTCCCTCTCTGGACATATTCACAACCCACCTGGATGTATTCCTGTGTGATCTGCTCTAGGTGACCCTGCTCTAGTTGGACTGGATGAGCTTTTGAGGTCCTTCCAGCCCCTAACATTCTGTGATTCTGTGAAAAATCAACTGCTGTGAGAGTAGTTCTGCCTCCTCTGTGAAATGCACTTTTGGCATGTCCTGTATTGTGCCCTGCTCCGGCAGGCAGCGTCACCAGATCAACAGCTGCAAAGGAAGAAAAGGAAAGGAAGAAAAGGAAAGGAAGAAAAGAAGAAAGGAAGAAAAGAAGAAAGGAAGAAAGGAAGAAAGGAAGAAAGAAAGGAAGAAAAGAAGAAAGGAAGAAAAGAAGAAAGGAAGAAAGGAAGAAAGAAAGAAAGAAGAAAGAAAGAAAGAAAGAAAGGAAGAAAGAAAGAAGAAAGAAAGAAAGAAAGGAAGAAAGAAAGAAAGAAAGAAAGAAAGAAAGAAAGAAAGAAAGAAAGAAAGAAAGAAAGAAAGAAAGAAAGAAAGAAAGAAAGAAAGAAAGAAAGAAAGAAAGAAAGAAAGAAAGAAAGAAAGAAAGAAAGAAAGAAAGAAAGAAAGAAAGAAAGAAAGAAAGAAAGAAAGAAAGAAAGAAAGAAAGAAAGAAAAGAACAAACCTCTGCAGAGTCTAGGAGGCACTCAGAGATTATTCAGATATCATCTTGCTCTGGCCTTAGGATGGCCTGTTACTTCCAGCCCTAAAAATAAACAGCGATTAATCACCTAATGGCAGCATGAGTTGACCAGCACTTAGGGCTGCCTGGACCTCAATCTGACTGTACTCAAAAGCTTTTCTCATGTTTTCTGTCACCCGGGATAAGAGGTAGTTTGCAGCCAAGCATTCCTTTGGGAGCACTGCTGTGAGTTTAACAAAATGTTTGAAATAACCTTGGTAACTCCTCTCAGCACCAACCCACAGCTTCGGATGTGTAGAATCAAACAATAGCAGCCTTGCATCAGCAGTCTCTGGAGAGGGAACTTAATGGCATGAGGCTTTCTCAGGCAAACTGAGTAGTGGGCAAGTACCTCAGCAAGCACCCTTCTCTGCCTGGGTTTGATCAGAAAGAATTCCTTCTAGGGGTGGAATATATGGAATAACTGTTATGCAACCAACCTCCCTTCTCCTCACTGTTTCAAAGCATAGCAACATCCTTGCAGTGTCTTAACTGGTAAATACAACACAACAACTAAAGAGAAGTATAGAACCTTAGGGGTTGGAAGGGACCTCCAGAGATCATCCAGTCCAACTGCAATGCCAGAGCAGGATCACACAGGGTAGTCTGCACAGGAATGCATCCAGATGGGTCTTAAAAGTCTCCAGAGAAGGAGACTCCACATCCTCTCTGGGCTGCCTGCTCCAGGACTCTGTAAGCCTCACTGTAAAGAAGTTTCTCCTCATGTTGAGGTGAAACCTTCTACGTTCAAGCTTGTATCCATTGCTCCTTGTCTCATTACTGCACACCACTGAGAAGAGATTATTCATTTTCAGTCCATGAGCCTAGTCCTGCAGTGCAAGTGTAAGGGGCACCTTGCAGTCTCTCTTTAGAGTACACAACCTTACAGTCTGATATGCAGAGAATACAGAATTAACCAGGTTGGAAAAGACCTTTGAGATCATCAAGTCCAACCTATCACCCAATACCATCTAATCAACAAAACCATGGCACCAAGTGCCTCATCTAGGCTCTTTTTAAACACTTCCAGTTTGGTGACACCACCACCTCCCTGGGCAGCACATTCCAATGGCAAATCACTGATTTTGAAGATGCTGAGACTGAGGGGGAGAAAAAATTACCTTAAGTACACAGGGCCTCTATGAGAGACGAGTGCCTGGCATGCAAATAAGAAACAAAATAATGTTTAAATAGAAGTTTAAAAGAAGAGGGTTCAGTGGAGGGCTACAAGGATGATTAGGGGACTGGAGCACTGCCTGGGGAGGAGAGGCTGAGGGACCTGGGGCTTTTTAGTCTGGAAAAGAGAAGACTGAGAGGGGATTTAATGAATGTTTATAAATATCTGAGGGCTGGGGGTCAGGAGGGAGGGGGCAGGCTCTGCTCAGTTGTACCCTGGGACAGGACAAGGAGCAATGGATGTAAGCTGCAGCACAGGAGCTTCCACCTCAACACAAGGGTGACCTTCTTTACTGTAAGGGTCCCAGAGCAGTGGAGCAGGCTGCCCAGAGAGGTTGTGGTCTCCTTCTCTGGAGACTTTCAAGGCCTGTCTGGATGTGTTCCTGTGTGACCTGAGCTAGATTGTATGGCCCGGCTCTGACAGGGGAGTTGGACTCGATCTCTTTGGGTCCCTTCCAACCCCTGACATCCTCTGATCCTGTGAAGCTAGGACATGAACCACCAAAACTTGAGAAACTCAGAGTTCACTCAAGACTCCCTTGTCCTCCTGAGAAGCTGCCTTGAGCCAGTGTGTGTTTTCTTACTAACTCACTGCATCAGGCTTCCCTTAGAAAGCCTTGATCCTTGTAAATCAGTGTAACCTGAACGTTATTTAATCACAGCTTTTAAAAGTTAATTTCCATGAGAATTATTTTTAAACAAAACAACAACAACAAAAAAACCCCAAAACCCAAACCCTAACTTGTCATTGAGGATTATAAAAATCCTTTCTTTGCCTGGAGAGCAGTGCTCAGAGCTGAATGAATCAGTCAAAGTGAATAATGTGTTTCGACAGTTTGTTTATTAAAAATGTATTAGGCAGCTAAAAGTTATATTGTATTTATAATATTTTAATGACAGGGACTTGCACAGCTTTTGGTGCCTTCCATTAATATGCAGCTTTAAAATCATGCTGGGGAGTGGGGGGGGGGGGGGGGAGGAAAAAAGAAGAAGGAAATTCTCAACTGTTTTCAATGGTCCCTTCTATCCACATGAATATCACTTGATTTGTTTTTATTTCTCCCAGTGCCAAAAGGAATTAAATCATATTATGAGCCTGATGAAATGCTGCTATTTGATTGATGCCTTAACAGACTCCTTGCAAAGATAAAAAGACAGCTGGTGTATATATATAAAATTTTAAAAAAATAGAAGAAGAAAAGCTCATTAAGATGTAGTCATAGCCAAGAGGGGTGTGACTGCAGGCTCAGAGCCCTGATATTCGTTTCCATCCACCTTTTTTTTTTCTTTACCTGACAACTCCAACTGCCACATCAGCTGCAAGCATCACCAAGGTCCTGCAGCTGGGTTGGGGCAATCTCAAGCATCTATATAGGCTGGGCAGGGACTGGCTTGAGAACAGCCCTGAAGAAAAGGACCTGGGGGTGCAGGTGGAGGAGAAGCTCAACAGGAGCCAGCAGTGAGCACCTGCAGCCCAGAAAGTCAAGCAGAGCCTGGGCTGCAGCAAGAGAAGTGTGGCCAGCAGGGCCAGAGAGGTGATTCTCCCCTCTGCTCTGCTCTGGTGAGACCATAGCTGGAGCTCTGCACCCAGTTCTGGAGCCCCTAGGACAGGAAGAATCTAGAGGTGCTGGAAGGTGTCCAGAGAAGGGCCACGAGGATGAGCAGAGGTCTGGAGCTGCTCTGCTATGAGGACAGACTGAGGGAGTTGGGGCTGTTCAGTCTGCAGAAGAGAAGGCTCTAAGAGGAGACCTAATTGTGGCCTTCCAGTATCTGAAGGGGACTGCAAGAAAGCTGGGGAGGGACTTTTTGGGGTGTCAGGGAGTGATAGGACTGGGGGCAATGGAAAAAAACTAGAAATGGGTAGATTCAGATTGGATGTTAGGAAGAAGTTCTTATCCATGAGGGTGGTGAGAGACTGGCACAGGTTGCCCAGGGAGGTGGTAGAGGTTTTGAAGGCCAGGCTGGATGTGGCTGTGAGCAATCTGATGTAGGGTGGGTGGGAACTAGATGATCCTTGAGGTCCCTTCCAACCCTAACAGTTCTATGATTCTATGAGTTTCTGGCATTCATGGAAATGCCTTTCTCAGCCCCAGAGAAATTCCCACTTCTGAGGCAAAACCTCTCTGGAAATGAGTCATGTAGACTATTAAATAGACTTTAATTTTTTGCCCCTTGTCTTCAGTAAAAATGAGACTTCCCCCAGCTCCTGTGGTAACATCAAAGCTTAAAGCAGATTAGTTTTTACTTGCTTAATTTTACCTTAAGTAGCATAAACTGGATGCCTGGATCCTTGAGACATAATACTCTGCATGTGAGGCTTGATACAGTGTCATGGGCAGGTTTCCTATTATCCTATAAAGTATGTGATCAGAACTTGGTCAACTTTTTCTTGAGAACCATTTGCAAGCCCATATATTTTGTTCAGTTGCTCCTGCAGGAGGACAGTCTGAAGTAGCTGAAGGGAGTTGGGCCCCCAAAATATTGTAGCTTTCTGAGTTACAGGTTAAGGATCACAATTCTGAGAATTCTGTGATTCTGTGACCTTTAAATCACATTCAGAGTTTTGACTCTGTCTTCATGCACAAAACTGGTGAGGCCACACCTTGAGTCCTGTGTCCAGTTCTGGGCTCCTCAATTCAAGAAAGATGTTGAGATGCTGGAAGGTGTCCAGAGAAGGGCAACAAAGCTGGGGAGGAGTTTGGAGCACAGCCCTGTGAGGAGAGGCTGAGGGAGCTGGGGTTGCTTAGCCTGCAGAAGAGGAGGCTTAGGAGAGACCTTCTTGTTCTCTACAACTACCTGAAGGGAGGTTGTAGCCAGGAGGGGGTTGGTCTCTTCTCCCAGGCAACCAGCGTCAGAACAAGAGGACACAGTCTCAAGCTGTGCCAGGGGAAGTTCAGGCTGGATGTGAGGAAGAAATTCTTCCCAGCAGGAGAGATTGGCCGCTGGAATGTGCTGCCCAGGGAGGTGGTAGAGTCACCATCACTGGAGGTGTATTAAAACAGACTGGATGAGGCACTCATTGCCTTGGTTTAGTTGATTAGATGGTCCTAGGTTGGATTTGATGATCTCAAAGGTCTTTTCCAACCTGGTTAATTCTATTCTATTTTATTCTATTATTGTAAAAAGCTTTACTTGATTTTTAAGACTGTCTGTAAAGGAACAGTAGCAGAAATACCTTGTTACAAACTGTTCTGAACTAAGCTTGTGCTTAGGGAGATTCAGGCTGGACGTGAGGAGGAAGTTCTTCCCCATGAGGGAAGTGGTGAAGCCCTGGAATGGGTTGTCCAGGGAGGTGGTTGGGGCCCCGTCCCTGGAGGTGTTTAAGCCCAGGCTGTATGAGGCTCTGGCCAGCCTGATCTAGTGTGGGGTGTCCCTGCCCATGGCAGGGGGTTGGAACTAGATGATCCTTGTGGTCCCTGCCAACCCTGACTGATACTACGATCTGTATAAGTGGAAAATTCCTTGCTAATCAAAGTTGGTTTCTGAGCAGTGGCTATTAAATGTTTGCCAAGAATCATAACTCTGTGTCATCAGCAATATTGAACTGGTCTAGACCTAAGGAAGTTGGCTGACTGATGCCAATTGACCTTTCTTGAAAGTGTGGTCTGCAGTTTTTGCCTGCTAGCCTAGCTCTTCCAGTATCCAAATTCCCTGCACTGACACAAATGAGATTGCTGCAGGTACACTAAAATAAAGTCATGAGTCCTGAAACAGTAACCTGTGGGTTAATTATTATTTCTTCAGGATTTACTAATCCTGCAAACAAAACTAATTTACTCACAACTGTGATTCTCAAGAACCATGTGAAATAGGCTTGGAATGTAATCATTTATTTGTGACTTTTCATCCTCCTCTTTTCCCAGGAAACAAGCAGTGATGGGCAAGTGGCAAGGCTCTGATTTGCTTGGGGTTTAAAGAGAAAAGCAAGGAATTTTTTTTTTCCAGGACTAGGGTGAATGGAAGGAAAATGAAAGTGGGTAGATTCAGATTGGATGTCAGGAAGAAATTCTTCCCCATGAGGGTGGTGAGAGACTGGCACAGGTTGCCCAGGGAGGTGGTGGAAGCCTCATCCCTGGAAGTTTTTAAGGCCAGGCTGGATGTGGCTGCGAGCAACCTGATCTGATTCCTGTGTCCAGTTCTGGGCTACTCAGTTTAAGAAGGATATTGAGATACTTAAACATGTCCAGAGAAGGGCAACAAGGTTGGAGAGGGGTCTGGAGGACAGCCCTGTGAGGAGAGGCTGAGGGAGCTGGGGGTGTTGAGCCTGGAGAAGAGGAGGCTCAGGGGAGACCTTCTTGCTGTCTAGAACTCCCTGAAGGGAGGTTGTAGCCAGGTGGGGGTTGGTCTCTTCTCCCAGGCAACCAGCACCAGAACAAGAGGACACAGTCTCAAGCTGCACCAGGGGAAGTTTAGGCTCGAGATGAGGAGAAAGTTCTTCCCAGAAAGAGAAATTGGCCATTGGAATGTGCTGCCCAGGGAGGTGTTGGAGTCACTGTCCCTGGAGGTGTTCAAAAAAGGACTGGATGTGGCACTTGAAGCCATGGATTAGTTGTCACAAGGTGTTAAGTAATGGGTTGGGTTTGATGATCTCTGAGGTCTTTTCCAGCATGGTTGATTCTGTGATTCTGTGATCTAGTGTGAGGTGTCCCTGCCCAAGGCAGGGGTTGCAACTGGATAATCCTTGAGGTCCCTTCCGACCCTAACAATTCTGTGATTCTGTGAAACAAAGACAGCTTTGGGCTGGCAGTGTTGGTGATCTGACATGAAAAAAAGCGAGGGAGGAACAGAATGCAGGCCTTCAAAGGCACAGTCAGATGTGACCTTTGTGTTTAAAACACCAGTCAGGTAGACTTGTGAATGTTTTGATACAAGATGAAGACTTCTCTGGATCTGTTTGCTAAAGTATTTGCTGAAGTCCTTGTGTGCTAGAAACAAGCAGCCCTGCGCCAGCGTTTGGTGATGAGAACCTCTTGGAATTAGAAATATTTACATTCTGCTGAGATGCATACAGTAGGCTAAGGGTAAATAAAGGGAACCCTGATTTGAAAACAACTGCAAGATGTTTTACGTTTCTGCTCAGTGTCGTGCAGCGTGTCGAGCGACGCATTGCTCAGGAAACCACATGCAAGGCTTTCTGATGGGTGGGAAAAAAACCCACTCACAACAGCCACATGTCTGGGCAAATCCTGAGAAGCTAGCCTGGACCCCACACAGACATTCCAGAAGACTGTTACTAGAAAGTAGTTTCTCTTGAAGTGAAGTAGAATGTGAGTGAGCCTACCAAGCTACTTGGATAAGTAAATACAAGCCTTTTTTCTTCACCTCTCGCACAAAACTGGTTCAGCTGGAGGGCAGCCTACACCCAGAGTCACATTTTGGTTTTGTTTTGTCTTACCTTTTTGGTTTTATTCCCCCTCCCTTGATGTGAGTTTTGTGTGGTTTGTCTTTGGGTTATCTGAGTTTTACCTTCCTGGCTTCTCAGCCTCTCTCTGTGAAACTCCTTGCCCAGAACAAAACCCAGCGTCCCAGAACTATCGAGGTACAAATCTATACTCCTTTAACTCTGGGTTTCTTTCAAACCCAGTTAGCATTAAACCAGTACAAAAGATCTGCTGAACACTCTGAAATGAGTGGAAAGCTGATTTTGAGTAAAATCATCAGGCTTGAGCTTTAGCTGAAGCACCATGGAGCCTGTAACTATATTTAGCTACACTCAAACTATCTTTCACTATCTCCAGCATCTCTCTCAAATGCTTCAGTTGATTCTTTGAAAGACACTGCCTGCTGCTCTTAGTACCGAGGCTAAATTTGTCTTCTGTATCAAGCCCAAATTAGGCCTAAACCAATCCAAGGGCTTTTGTAATCCTGCTCTCTTCTTGCCATGCCATGGGGTCATTTAGGCTGTCTGCCTCCTTTTTGGCACTTGGGGTTCTCAGACCCCACACTGAAGTGCAGCTAGATAGTCACAGCTTCTATTGTCAAAACCAGGCAGTGACTAAGCCAGGATGTATGTAAATGTTAACCACACATCTATGGGTCGATTTTTAAGTGAACTGACACAACCTGTGTGGACAATTTTCACTTGCTGTGTTTATTATATTCTAGTTTCTGTATTTCCTGTTTATTCCACTATTGTTTTTTTACTGCATGGAATTAACCCCATGTTTGTTGCTTGGATTTCTTCTCAGCCTTAAAAAGAGAGTCCATAGAAACCTAAAATTCCAAAAGCAGTAGCTTCACTGAAATAGGTAAAATCTACAGTTTGGGCCAGATTCTACCACACTTCAGATTTTTTCAGGGTAAGAACTAAAGACAGGAGGAGAAAGTTTTTAAGGCCAGGCTGGATGTGCCTCTGACCAACCTGATCCAGCATGAGGTGTCCCTGCCCATGGCAGGGGGTTGGAACTAAATGATCCTTGAGGTCCCTTCCAACCCTGACAGTTCTGTGATGCTGTGAAATACAGGTTAAGCATTTTGGAGGGATTTATGCCTTTTTTTTTTTTTAATGGGAACAAAATCCACAGGAATCCACAGTGTGTTACATTTGAAGCTTGGGTTTCGGTTTAAGCTTCAACCTCGGTCCTCTGTGTTTTGATGTGAAATGAAGCAACCCAACTTGTATTGTGTCTATCTAGTTTCAGAACCATTTGGTATATTCAAAGTCGGTTTCTCCTCCTCCTCAGAGCTACTAAACAAGTCCCCTTTCCACGGCAATAACAAATAAGCGTTCTGTCACTTCAGTTTATTCTCCTGTGCAAACCAGGGTTACTCACCAACTTGTGAAATGTTAACAGTCGATGCAGAAATAAATGTGTAGCTTTGCTTTGTGATTCACAGCATTGAGTTTTGCTCCTGGTGGTGTCATATCTGCACTTTAGAAGGAGCCAAATTAAAAAGGAGAGTTCTTAGGTTACACTTCCCTACCTCATCCCCTCACACAAAAAGGTTAAGTGTCTTTTCAAATGAAGGCAGCAGTAATTAACCGGTGGCATTGTTTGTGATTTGCCAGCTCTGGGTGTTAATGAGAGAGAAATTAGCACTTAGCAGCAGGAGTTCTTGATAGTCGGTGGCAAATGCTTAATGTGCCAACAAGTTCATTTTGGTCTTAAGTACTGAGCTTAAGTATCTTAAAAAAAAAAAAAAAAAAAAAAAAAAAGGAAGTATGGTATTTGTGTGTGTGTGTGTGTGTGTGTGTGTGTGTGTGATCATACATATGGGCTGCGGGAGAACAGAGCTCTAACAGAAGGAATGACACAATACAGGCGGGGGGAAAGTGCCACCTAGGCAGCAGAGGGCAAATAGTTCTGCTGCAACAGCAATTAAAAAGCAGGACTGATGGGTGCTTGCCTGCTAAAGGTGTACCCACTCCTGCAATTAACAATCTGTAGGTGCCTGGTGTATAAATTTTATCATCAAATTTGGCATTTCTGAGCGTAATTTTACAGCATAAAAGTATGCCTGGGAAATTGTGCTCGAGCTGTGACTTGCTAGAAGGACGACAAATCATAGATTCATAGAACCAGCCAGGTTGGAAAAGACCTCAGAGATCAAGTCCAACCTAGTACCTAATACCTAACACCTCCTGACAACTAAACCATGGCTCCATGTGTCACATCCAAGCCTTTTTTGAACACCTCCAGGGATGGGGACTCCACCACCTCCCTCGGCAGCACATCCCAATGGCCAATTACTCTTTCTGTGAAAAACTTTCTCCTCACCTCCAGCCTAAACTTCCCCTGGTGCAGCTTGAAACCGTGTCCTCCATGTGATGGTTTCCTGGGAGAAGAGACCAACCCCCACCTGCCTACAACCTCCTTTCAGGTAGTTGTAGACAGCAATAAGGTCTGCCCTGAGCCTCCTCTTCTCCAGGCTAAGCAACCCCAGCTCCCTCAGCCTCTCCTCACAGGGCTGTGCTCCAGACCCCTCCCCAGCCTCGTTGCCCTTCTCTGGACACATTCAAGTGTCTCAACATCCTTCCTAAACTGAGGGGCCCAAAACTGGACACATCATCATTTTTGAGGCATCTCCAAATGTTAATTTCAGTTAAAATGACCATTTGCAACAACAACAAAAAAATAACTTCCTGGCTTAAGCACAGCACCCTGTGCATTTTGTGTCAGATAGGAAATTCAGACTGCCACAGAGAGCAAAATGACCCCTTCATAACTTGGGCTGAGCAGCTGCTCATTAGCACCAAGATGTTACCTGGCACACAGGCTCATAATGAGTGAGCAGTTTTGTACCTTTCATAGCTTCTGCCTTGCATAAGGAAAAAAATAATAGTCCATTAGAAATGGAAGGTCTGCTCCTTACCTTCTGGGGATTTTTGCCTTTCAAATAACTTTGGTAGGTAAGTAAGTAGTGCCCACCCAATTATCCTATTTGTGTGTTTGATGTGGGAACAGATGCATAGTCTGTGGAATAACAAAAGCACACCCGTCCTGCATCACTGAAGTGCTGCACCTCAACAGGGGCACTGAGCATCAGCCCTTGGCTTCACTTGCCATTTGCTCCTGGTTCCCACTAGGCTGGCAGGCCTCCATGGTACAGTCAGATCACAGCATGTTAGGTAAGGGATGGAGGTGATCTCCAGAGATTGAGTCTGACCCCCTCCACAGAAGGATCACCTAAGGCAGACTGCACAGAAACACATCTCCAGAGACAGAGACTCCACCACCTCTCTGGGCAGCCTGTTCCAGTGTTCTGTCACCCTCACCCTACAGAAGTGGCTCCTCATTTTGAGGTGGAACCTCCTGTGTTCCAGCTTGTCCCTGTTGTTTCTTGTCCTATCACTGGGCACCACCACAAAGAGCCTGGCATCTTCATCTTGACACCCACCCTCAGATATTTATAGAGCTTCATGAGATCCCCTCTCAGCCTTCTCTTCTCCAGACTAAACAGCCCCAGGGCTCTCAGTCTTTATATGAGAGATCAAGTCCCTTCCATCATCCTTGTAGCTCTCCATTGGACTCTCTCCAGCAGATCCCTGTCTCTCTTGTACTGGGGAGCCCAAACCTGGACACAGTATTCCAGGTGTGGTCTCACAAGGGCCCAGCAGAGGGGAAAAAGAACCTTCCTGGACCTTGTGGACACATTTTCCTTAATGCACCCCAGGTCATGCACATCTTGGCCCCACATGAACTTAAGCAAAGGAAAATAGAGAGGCCCTTAAGAGACAGCAGAGGCTGAAGTTGTTGGTCAGCCAGAGAAAACATTAGGAAGTGGGTGTAGGCCACATCATCCTTCCACATGAGCCACTTTTTGGGTTGTACTTTATCCAGAAGTAAACAGACTTGAATACAGCAGCTTGTGGAACTGGATTTGTCAGAATGTTAACTTTTCCACTTCCAAAGGTCATCTTTCAGCTGGATGAAAAAAAAAAAAAAAGAGGCACTTTTTGCCAGGGTTGCATCAGCTACCTGAGGAGTAATTTGCCTTATCCCTACACTGAGGCTGCTTCTAGGTTTGAGGAGCAGTAGCCCTAAACCAAAATGACGCAACGCTACGCAGCAGTTTCGGGCAAAAGACTACCGCATCTAATTGAAACTGAAGGAGGAAGCCACAGGGGTTTCTTCTTCCTTTGATGCCTGTTCCATCACATGAGCACATGAAATAGCGTTTTCCTCCATTGTTGGGAAGAAACCACCCTAAAGAAACCAGGCTGGCACTACCCACAGTTCCGAGTGCTTGTACTGTCATGGAATTGTTAGGGTTGGAAGGGACCTCCAAGGACCATCTAGTTCAAACTCCCCTGACATAGGCAGGGACACCTCACACTAGCTCAGGTTGCTCACAGCCACATCCAGCTTCCACCACCTCCCTGGGCAACCTGTGCCAGTCTCTCACCACCCTCATGGGGAAGAACTTCATAGAATCATAGAATCAACCAGGTTGGAAAAGACCTCAGAGATCATCAAGTCCAACATATCACCTAATACCTAGCACCTCCTGACAACTAAACCATGTCTCCAAGTGCCACATCCAATCCTTGAACACTTCCAGGGATGGTGACTCCACCACCTCCCTGGGCAGCACATTCCAATGGCCAATCTCTCTTGCTGGGAAGAACGTTCTCCTCGCCTCAGCCTAAACCTCCCCTGGCACAGCTTGAGGCTGTGTCCTCTTGTTCTGGTGCTGGTTGCCTGGGAGAAGAGACCAACCCCCACCTGGCTACAACATCCTTCTTCCTAACTGTCTGCTAAGTGAATCTTTAGGTGCCACCTCCCCATCAGATTTACAGAATACAGAATTAACCAGGTTGGAAAAGACCTTTGAGATCATCCAGTCCAACCTATCACCCAACAGCATCTAATCAACTAAACCATGGCACCAAGTGCCTCATCCAGGCTCTTTTTAAACACTTCCTTGGATGGTGACTCCACCTCCTCCCTGGGCAGCACATTCCCGTGGCAAATCTCTCTTTCTGGGACGAATTTCTCCCTAATTTTGATGGTAACTAAGCATTAACAAAACTTGGCTACCATGTTGTTTGAGCCCTGAGAGCTTGCTCTGCATCTAAACCCTTCCCTGACACTGTATTGAACTTTTCCTCTTGTGCAGACGCTATCTAACAGCTCATCCTGCACTGTTGTGTTTGGCAAGCCCGCCGCAGCATATCATAAATCAAGGCAAAGAAAAAAGCTTTTTGGCCCTAATGTTGTGCAGACTGCTGTAATGTTAGACTACAGAAAGCAGTTCTGTTTTTAGACATCCTTTTACTAACCCAACATTCATAATTTATGATTTCACTGTAAAAATTCCTGCAAGGCTACACCGAAAGTAGTGCTGCCCTTTAATTAAGTGCTCTCAGTAGGACAGACGTGGAACTGATGTGCAAAACATCTCGCAGCCCACGGTGATTGATAGTGATTACTTCTTTATGAACCCAGCCTGAAGGTCTGAACTTCCTGATGGGGAAAATAGTCCGTGGGGCTACTTCCTGAGATTGCCTAGTGGGGATCGGGCAGAGGTAGCAATATCCGAGGAATTCCTGAGGCACGTTTCGGAGACCTTTACGGCAGAAAGTTTCTGTTTGGTACTGAATTGTGCTTTATGTTTATAACGACCTGGATAATAGCTCAGTGTAGAGACTGTATTTTAAGCATTGCTCATTGTCTTGGTGGTGGTTATAGTTTGCAAGAAACTGGGGCTTGGGTAAACCCTTGCATTTTCAGTGCCTGCACACCCATCCAAAAAACCCCACCACCCCAGAGTGAATTCTCTGTGTATCAGCTACTAAATACTATTCAGTATTTAAAGAATAAGTTGTTGTTGTTGTTGTTATTATTATTATTATTATTATTATTGTTATTGTTATTGTTATTGTTATTGTTATTGTTATTATTATTTAGTGATAGGTGCAGGGTATCCAAAGGCAAAAACAAAGTGGATGTTGTTTGGCACTTTAATTGCATTTTTTATTGATGGAATAAGTTGTTGTTGTTGTTCTCATTATTATTATCATTATTATTATCATTATCATTATTATTAAGTGATAGGTGCAGGGTATCCAAAGGCAAAAACAAAATGGATGTGAATGGTTTGGCACTTTAATTGCATTTTTTATTGATGGAATCAGGTGTTAATCACCTATCCCAGGTCAATGTTGATTCACATTTGAAAAGTACACACACACACATGCATACATACATAGATACATATATAAATATATATATATATAAAATAAATATATGTGTGTGTACATAAATATATGTATAAATATATGTATATAGAAATAAATCCATGTAATATGTGTCCATGTAAATGTATGTATAAATATATGTATATAGAAATAAATCCATGTGTCTATGTAAATGTATGCATATAGTAATAAACTTATGTAATACATGTCTATATAAATGCATGCATAAATAAATGTATGTATAAATCAATGTATATAGAAATAAACTTATGTAATATGTGTCTATGTAAATGTATGTATAAATATATGTATGAATATATGTATATAGAAATAAATGTATATAAAGATGCAATAATTTTATATATATATATATATATATAAAAATATGTTTTTAAATTATTGTCTCCAATTAAATTTGAGGCTATCTATAAATAAATATATATAAAGACAGATAGATAGATAGATATAACATATATATAAATCTATGTGTGTATATAAAATATCTATTTAAAATATTGTCCAAAAGAGATTGGAGACTAATGTATATAAAGAGATAGATATATATATATAAAATATAGATTTAGATAGAGATATAAAACAATATATAAATATATGTTTATGGAGACTATGTATCTAGATAAATAAATGTATATAAAGACAGATATATATAGTATAGAAATATATATCAATATATGTAAAAGATATATTTAAAAGTATTATCTCCAATGAAATTGGAGACTATAGATAAATAAATATATATAAAGATATATACACATAAATGTATGTGTATATATAAAATATATATAAATATTGTCTCCAAAGAGATTGGAGACTATAGATAAATAAATGTACATAAAGCTATAGATAAAAATATATATATATATATAGATATATGTGTATGTAAAATATATGTTAAGAAATATTGTCCTCAATGAAATGAGAGACTATAAATATAAAATATGTATAAGTGTATGTGTATACATAAAATACTTATAAAAATATTGTCTCCAGAGAGATTGGAGACTACATATATAGAGAAATAGATAGATAGATAGATAGATAGATAGATAGATAGATAGATAGATAGATAGATATAAAATAGATATAAATGTCTGTGTATATGTATAATATACATTTAAAAATGTTGTCTCCAATGATTGGAGACTATATATATGTGTATATAAAGATATGTATATAAAATATAGAATAGAATAGAATAGAATAGAATAGAATAGAATAGAATAGAATAGAATTAACCAGGTTGGAAAATATATGTCTATATTAAAAAATATATATCTATTAAAATGTTGTCTCCAGTGATTGGAGATTATATATACATGTATGTAAAGACATATAAAGATTAGTATATAAAATATATGTAAATATATATATATATTAAATATATATGAATAAATATATATGTGAAAATATATATATGAAAAAAAATATGAATAAATATATATATATATACATACACATAAATATTGTCTCCAAAGAGATTGGAGAACTGAGCAGATGTACCTTACATTGAAGTGAGCAGATTGAACTCGTGTTGGAGTTTACTTGCCTGGGAATCACAGGGGTGGGAAATTGCAGTTCACCTAAAGACACTCAGAAAAAGTGAAAAAAAAACCCATGGCTTTGCTTTTCCCTTGCTTAGGTTTGGCCCTGGTTTGGTCATCTACTGGTATGGCTTTATTGAGGAGCTGGACTGCCACCGTGAGCGAGGTATCCTGCTCAAAGACTGCTTCCCAGCTGACATCGTGACTCTGCGCCACAGCATGGCTCACTGCTGAGCTGGGGAGGAAGAGGTAAATCCGGAAGCAATTTTACTTTCCTGCAGTGTAAACTGATGGCAGCATCTGCCCTGAACTTCAGCTGAACTCCTGCCGCCCCCTCATGCTACCGCCTCTTTACACAAACATCGCCAGAGTTTCTGTTTTGCTTCAGACCTCTGTGTTGTGTGATCAGCCAAAACAAGACAGACGCAAGCCGCTCATTATCAGCGTCTCTGTCTCTGTCAAACAGCTACTTTCTAGATACTTATAATCTTTCTTCCTTCCGGAAGGCTTCTGCTAGCTTTGTAAACAAAGGCACACAAAAAATGCAGAGGCTGAAAGGTGTAACTCTCAGTTCTTACCCCTGTTACAGAGTCACCTTTCAAAGAAAAGTAAGTGGCCTTTTATGGTTACACTCACAAGTTTATTCAGTGCTAGTGGCCTGCCTGAAGCACCTACACTGGTGTGGGAAATTGGTCGAGACTTTGTTATTCTGGGATTTAGAACAACATCATGCATCAAGCCCAGGTTCTGACTGAAGCCCCTGCACTGATATGGGAAATTGGTAAAGGCTGTTTGTTATTCTGGGATTTAAAACAGCATAATGCAGCAAGCCCAGGTGATAAGGCAGGGTCAAGGAACTAACCCCAAACTTGAGGCTGTTAAGATTAAGTAGCCAGATTTTGAGAAAATAATTGATGTAACGTGTTCCATCACTGCCTGATTGCTAAAATCAGGGGTGGAAGCCCAAGTTAACAGTTAAAAAGTGATCTGAGATGGAGTTTTAGGAGGGGTGAAAGTGAAGAGCAAGGATTTATTTTATATATGTATATATGTGTGTGTATATATAGATATGTATGCATATGAGCCTGGGAAGTTTGGTGTTAGTTTTTTTGGGGCTTTTTAATCAATAGATTGATGACTCAAAACCAAATGGTGTTTTGTGTTTTCCTCCCCATCCTCCAGGCAATCTACACCTAGGAATTTTTCCTCTTAAAGTGACTTTTAAGGAAGGAATCTGCTTTGACCTCTCTAGGTGCTGTAAGATGCCATCTTCTGGCATGCTGAAGTCTGAAAGAGCAACATGCAAGAGCTCTGTGAGTTCCTTCTGAAGATTAGCATCCTGGTGCTCAAGAAAGGCACTAGAACCGTGATAAAACAATGCTTCGTACTGGCTCCCTTCCCCAAGACAAATAAAGCACACAAATGGGCATAAGTTTTCTGTGTACTTATCTATTCATTTGAGAGCTTTTTTTCCCCTTGCTGGAACCACCAAGATCAGAGGTACCCTGAGGTGGGTATTAGGCCTTTGTGAAGTTTTGAGTTCGGTCTCATTCTGTTTCCACCCTCATCTCCACTCAGAGGAGGAGCAGTGGGGCTCAGGTTTGTGCTGTTAGAGATTTCTTAGTGCTAGCAGCTTGTGGGGCTTGAGACTTTTTCCTACTCTTTTCTTTGTTTAACTAGCCTTCAGGAAAGGACAAAATACTTTTAGAAGTCGTTTATGTGTGCTCATTGTGGTCAGGTTGGAGCAGGGAAGTCATTGTGTCCTGTACTCAGCACTGGTTAAGTCACACCTTGAGTACTGTGTCCAGTTCTGGGCCCCTCAGTTTAAGAAGGACATTGAGACACTTGAACATGTCCAGAGAAGGGCAACAAGGCTGGGGAGGGGTTAGGAGCACAGCCCTGTGAGGAGAGGCTGAGGGAGCTGGGGTTGCTTAGCCGGGAGAAGAGGAGGCTCAGGGAGACCTCATTGCTCTCTACAACTCCCTGAAGGGAGGTTGTAGCCAGGTGGGGGTTGGTCTCTTCTCCCAGGCACCGAGCACCAGAACAAGAGGACACAGTCTCAAGCTGTGCCAGGGGAAGTTTAGGCTGGAGGTGAGGAGAAAGTTCTTCACTGAGAGAGTCATTCGCCATTGGAATGTGCTGCCTGGGGAGGTGGTGGAGTCCCCATCCCTGGAGGTGTTCCAGAGGGGATTGGACGTGGCACTCGGTGCCATGGTCTAGTCATGAGGTCTGTGGTGACTGGTTGGACTTGATGATCTTTGAGGTCTCTTCCAACCTTGGCGACTCTGTGAAGCAGATTCTCTGGTAGCGTGAAAGGGCTGACAGCAGTCTCCTGAAAGCACAAGTTGATAACCTCTTCCCTAAGGAAAGAGTCTTTAGAACACTGCAGTGCACATCGGGTATTTAATTTTTTTCAGTTGAGGTGACACTTTTATGTGCCTGGATGATTTCAAAAATCACATCAGGACTTTTTTACAGCCTTGCTTTCAGTTAAAATAGTTAAAAATTTACACAGTTAAGATTTCATCCTATTTAGTGGTTGGGTTGGGTTGGGTTGGGTTGGGGTTTTTCTTCCCCAGCTATTGTACAGAATTGTAATTTGACTTCTTAGTTCTCAACAGTTTCAAGCTTCATACCTTGAACAGTTTCAAGGTTTATCAATTTCAGGCAGAAGTTTATCATTTGGGATTTTCAGGGGGGAAAAAACTTCTTTTGTTGTCCTAGCATTCAGTCCCCCGCCTGCAGATGTAAGCTGCCATAGCTCCACTACTACAGTGAGTTACTGTTGCATGGAGATGATTTTGAGTATGTTACAGTGGAAAGATGTAGTGAGGAACCCAAAATATTCAAACACCTGTAGCTCTTTTATGCTCAGCTACTTAAGGTATTGTGCTTAACTTATTTTACCTAACCAGCTTGAAAGATCTGCCCATAAAGATACCCAGAAGCAATCTGTGAAGTGAACCTGCCTGATGCTAAACAGAGGCTGCGTGTAGGGTGTCGCTGCCCCTGGGAATTCTAACTGTGGTTGGGGTTAGTGGAATGTGTAAATATCAAGAAGAGAATATAAAAGGAAGAAAATAATAAGAAGAAATAGCTGCACATTATCCTAACAGAACATTCAGAAGCAATGGTAGTCTGAGGGAAATGGGTTTTAAGGGCAAACTGAATCTGTTTTAGCTAGTACATATGTTTTCTGTTGCATGAAATCATTTAAATCAGCTTTTACATGATGCAAAAATGCTGCTGTTTTTTTTCCCTTTTTTTCTTCTTTTTTCTCTCTCTTTCTTTTTTTGAATAAATTAAATTTATCTGCCCAGATGTTGAAAATTCCACTCCAGCTTCCATCAAAGCTTTGCTGTGTTTGTTTTTACATTAAACAAATTTATCTGGGGACACGCAGATAAATCAGGTTAGGCTTCTATTTGTTTATTTATTCCTTTTACCTAATGCTGGGACATAACAAGTTAGAGAGCAGTGCAGCTGTTTTTAATCACAGCTTTGACCTTATCTGGAAGGATCTTTGTGTTAGAATGAGGATGAAATAAGGCACAAAAAGTGTACATATTGTACTAATTTCGTTACATGCTAGCAAACAAGCTCTGCCACCACACACACACAAATCATAGAAGCATAGAACCAACGAAGTTGGAAAAGCCCTCAGAGATCATTAAATCCAACCTATTGCCTAATACCTAACACCTCCTGACAACTAAACCATGGCTCCAGGTGCCACATCCAAGCCTTTTTTGAACACCTCCAGGGATGGTGCCTCCACCACCTCCCTGGGCAGCACATTCCAATGGCCAATCTCTCTTTCTGGGAAGAATTCCTTCCTCATCTCCAGCCTGAACCTCCCCTGGCACAGCTTGAGACTGTGTCCTCTTGTTCTGGTGCTGGTTGCCTGGGAGAAGAGACCAACCTCCACCTGGCTACAACCTCCCTTCAGGGAGTTGTAGAGAGTGATAAGGTCTCCCCTGAGCCTCCTCTTCTCCAGGCTAAACAGCCCCAGTTTCTCATCTCATTCAGCCTCTCCTCTGTGTTCCAGACCTAGCCCGAGCCTCATTGCCCTTCTCAGAAATATTCAATTACACAGAACCACAGAAACATTCAGATTGGAAAAGACTCTCAGGATCACCAAGTCCAACCCAGAACCCTACTCTACTAAGTTCACCCCTAAACCATATTCTCAAGCACCACATCCAAACCCCCTTTAAATACATCCAGGGTTGGTGACTCAACCATCTCCCTGGGCAGCACATTCCAGTCCCTGACCACTCTTGCTGGGAAAATTTTTTTCCTCATGTAGCCAGTCTAAAAATCCCAGGGCACCTGGGCTCTGTGGGAGTCTCCTCCCACCCCAGCTGTGGCCACTTTGCCCTCCCCACCCACTCCCCTATGTAATCCCCCCAGGAAAGGCAGTAGCTCTAAGCTGAGCCCTTCTGGGCTGAGGGATCCTCCTCTCATCACTGGTGAGTGCCCATGGTGTGCACTGGGTGATGGTGGTGGTGACAACAAAGGCCGGGGGCCTGGTGGCCCCCGGTTAGGTAGGGATATTGTTGATGATCTCTCCAATAGTAAATCATACATTTAAACACTGGGAATGGTTCTGCAGGTCTTGAACTTAAGAATATGTTGAATGTTTTGTCATTCAGTTTCCAGGTTGTGAGAGCTCCTTAAGAACTCTCTTCCCCCTGCATTTACTATTTAAAATCTAACCTATCAATATCTGAACAACAAAGAAAATTACTTTACTTAAACGTCAATCTATTGAGTTTAACTGAAGTAAAAATTTTGGTAGGCTTCCTACTTCTTTTAAGGGAGATTTTAGAATAGAATAAACTTAACCAGGTTGGAAAACACCTCAGAGATCATAGAGTCCAACCTATCCCCCAACACCATCTCATCAACTAAACCATGGCACCTAGTGCCTCATACAGGCTCTTTTTAAACATCTCCAGGGATGGCAACTCCACCACCTCCCTGAGCAGTACATTCCAATGGCAAATCTGTCTTTCTGGGAAGAACTTCTTCCTAACATCCAGCCTAAACCTCCCCTGGCACAGCTTGAGACTGAGTCCTCTTGTTCTGGTGCTGCTTGCCTGGGAGAAGAGACCAACCCCCACCTGGCTACAACCTCCCTTCAGGGAGTTGTAGAGAGCAAGAAGGTCTCCCCTGAGCCTCCTCTTCTCCAGGATAAGCAACCCCAGCTCCCTCAGCCTCTCCACCCAGGGCTGTGCTCCAGCCCCCTCCTCAGCTTTGTTGCCCTTCTCTGGACACCTTCCAGCAACTCAACATCTTTCTTGAACTGAGGAACCCAGAACTGGACACAGGACTCTAGGTGTGTCCTCCCCAGTGCTGACTACAGGGGCAGACTGACTTCCCTGCTTCTGCTTTGTCACTATTTTAAATGCTGAAAGCAGGCCATTAGGAAAAAAATTATAGTAACTGATTACTTTCTTCTTGAATCTTGTCTACTGCAAAAAAAAAAAAAAAAACAACAAACCATCCAAAGCCTCATGTGTCCTTTTTCTCAGTTTATCAGATGTAAGCATCCCCTTTAATATTAAAGAGGAGTGGGGCTGTTTGTTGGGTTTGTTGTCTTTAACAGCACTGGATTCATTAGAAGCTTCACAGGAAAGCCAAATCCAGTTTTATGGAGTCCTCTGTAGAGTGTGCTAATGAATTATGCCAAGGCAGAAAACAGAAGTGTGCATAAAACTGAATGATGTTCTCACTGGCATATATAGACTTTGTAAGCATCTGCTCTTACAAGTACTGTAATAAGGCCTGTTCTCAGCTTCAGAGAATTGATGTCACTGTGTTGAACAGGGAATTAAACCCCCTTTGTACAGGGGGAGCAGCACAGTGATGGGTCCCATTCCAGTATAAAAAAAAAACTTTCTTTTTTTGCCATTCCTGTGTTCTGGGGACACAATCTTCCCATAAAGCTGGCTCAGAGCACACCAAAACTTCTGATCTGAAGCTGAAGGAAAAGGTCCAAATGCCTTACTGTGCTCACCTCGTTACTATTTTATCACCTTAATTGTACTGATGAGGTTCAACAAGACCAAGTGCAAGGTCTTGCAGCTGGGTCAGGGCAATCCCAGGCACCAGTATAGGCTGGGCAGGGACTGGCTTAAGAGCAGCCCTCAAGAAAAGGACCTGGAGGTGCTGATGGAGGAGAAGCTCAACAGGAGCCAGTAGTGAGAACTTGCAGCCCAGAAAGCCAACCAGAGCCTGGGCTGCAGCAAGAGAGGCAGAGCCAGCAGGGCCAGGGAGGGGATTGTCCCCTCTGCTCCGCTCTGCTGAGACCACACCTGGAGTACTGCATCCAGGTCTGGAGCCCCTAGTACAGGAAGGATCTCTTTAGTCTGGAGAAGAGAAGGCTGAGAGGGAATCTGATGAAGGTCTCTAAATATCTGAGGGGTGGGTGTCAAGATGAAGGTGCCAGGCTCTTTGTGGTGGTGCCCAGTGATAAGACAAGGATCAGCAGGTACAAGCTGGAACACAGGAGGTTCCACCTCAACAGAAGGAGACAATTCTCTATGGTGAGGGTGGCAGAACACTGGAACAGGCTATCCAGAGAGGTGGTGGAGTTTCCTTCGCTGGAGACACTTAAAACTCACATGGCTGCATTCCTGTGTAGCCTGCCCTAGGTGATCCTGCTTGGCAGGGCCATTGGACTTGATGGTCATTGGAAGTCCCTTCCAACCCCTAACCTGCTGTGCTTTCTGTGGTCTTCTGCAGTTAGATGGTGAATACTGAGCTGGAACAACAGTTGTCAGAAACATGCATTGGTTATTTTGGGGCTGAGGGCATATAAATACATTAAGGCACACGCTGCTCAAGGATTAATTCAATATTATGGAATAAAATAGGAGGCTGCCGACAAAAAAGCATAGCAAAATAATTCCCTCCTGTGGCTATCCTGAGTCACGAAGGGCACTTGGTGTGGACTTGCAGGTTATTCAGGAGTAACTGTTTTATTCCATTGACAAAAGAAGAATCCTCAAGGGCTTGCTCTTTACAGTGGTGTGATAGGAACCTCGAGTGTGCCTGGTGAAAAATGTCCTGGCTAACAATGGGCTCTTGGCAGCAACCTCACCATTTATAGAGGAACTGTGTCTATCTAGTGGGATCTGTATAAAATAGAACCTCGCTCAGGTTAGGGGAAGGTCACAAGTTACACAAAGTTTGGATAGTCTAAATGCCTTACTCAAAACTAACTCTCCTGTGTATAGTAAATATTATTTGAGCCTGCATTATTGAGAACACGACATGATTCCCAAGATTAAATAAGGAAGATGTAATTATGAGCTAAATAATAAACAGAGCAGTTTTAGTTCCCCTTGTGTTTTTCACTTTCCTGCTATTGTTTCATATACGGCTGCTACACAAAGAGCAGCTGAGGTCAGCTACTATAAATTATGGGCTCGGTACAATGGTACTCTACCAAAATTATTTCAAAGCTGGATCAAAAGAGCTTCAAAAGACTTTGCAAAAACAGAAAAACCCAAACAAACCAAAACTTTTCCACATTCTGAAGGGACTTTATTTTCATGCCCTGTTTTTATCAGGGGCTCTTGATTTAGTGTGCGCGTCTGACAGCAGTCAGCTACTTGCTTTGGTTCTGCGGTACCGGGACGTGAGACTCGCAGCCTAAAATTAAGTAAGCAACAGTAATATAAAACCAAACCCCCAAAAGATAACTTTTTTGAAATATATTACCTGGTGTTTGTTTTTTTTTTCTTTTTCAGGGCTTGGTTTTTAAGCTGATCGAAATTATTAGTGTGTCAGGTAATGACAGGAGAAGGGGAATGGAGCAAAACTATGGTGACGCAGACTGGGTCAAAGGAATACAATTGGTTCCCTTCCCATACTTTTGTTTACATAAATGCATGTGCATTTACAGCCAAATAGATACAATATGCACAGATAATATCCTTTTCCACTAATAAATAGCAGAGATAATTCCTTTTTGCTATTAAAAAATATAGCAAAAATATATAGCTCTTAATCATTACCAGAGGTAATTGGTTTTGCTTTTAGGGCCATGAGGATGAGCAGAGGGCTGGAGCTGCTCTGCTATGAGGACAGACTGAGGGAGTTGGGGCTGTTCAGTCTGGAGAAGAGGAGGCTCTGAGGAGACCTAATTGCGGCCTTCCAGTATCTGAAAGGGGCTACAGGAAAGCTGGGGAGGGACCTTTGAGGGTGTCAGGGAGTGATAGTACTAAGAGGGAATGGAACAAAACTAGAAATGGGTAGATGCAGATTGGATGCTAGGAAGAAGTTGTTCCCCAGGAGGGTAGTGAGAGACTGGCACAGGTTGCCCAGGGAGGTGGTGGAAGCCTCAGACCTGGAGGTGTTTGCAGCCAGGCTGGATGTGGCTGTGAGCAACCTTCTGTGGTGTGAGGTGTCCCTGCCCATGGCAGAGGGGTTGGAACTGGCTGATCCTTGAGGTCCCTTCCAACCTTAACAATTCCATGATTCTAAATTAAAATATTTTTGGTTGGTTGGGTGTTTTTTTTTAAGAAAACCAAGTGACATTTTATCTGCCTTTCCCCCAGCCCAACCTTTAGAAACACATAAATCATATTCACAATGCTAACAAAAATCCTTCTTTGTAGCTTTTAGTGTGTCCCTCTGTTGAGTTTTTGGCCTGCCCTTGCTCCTGGACAGGCTTTCATCTCCTCTGAACAATTCCGTGGCATCTGCACAGATCCATGGATGTGGCACTGAGGTGTCATAGAATCATAGAGTTGTTAGGGTTGGAAGGGACCACAAGGATCATCCAGTTCCAACCCCCCTGCCATGGGCAGGGACAGCTCATGCTACAGCAGGTTGCTCACAGCCACATCCAGCCTGGCTGCAAAAACCTCCAGGGATGAGGCTGCTACAAAATGAAACGTCAATGCAAGTGTGTGGAGCCAAAGTAACAACATTGAAACCATGTCAGTGCACATCTACGGAGACCATGTTACTCTGTCAGTGTGATTTTAGGAAGATCACTTTGAAATGTTAAAATGAAATGAAACGAAGTCAATTAGGTAGTAACAGCCAAGGTCCAGGGATTAATTGAGGGCCTAAGGTGAAGGCAGTGACCATAAACCCCAGCAGGTTATTAATTCTCAAAGAGCTATCCTTGGCTGAGGTTATTCTCATTATTAGAGAGTTTTGGAGGGGGTTTGCCCTATATTGTGTTAAATATATTTTTGCTGTTGCCTTTACCAGTGATACCACAGATACAGTCACCAATACAGACTGGATAGTGAATGGCTTTAGAGCAGCCCTGAAGAAAAGGACTTGGGGGTGTTGCTGGATGAGAAGCTCAGCATGAGCTGCAGTGAGCACTTGCAGCCCAGAAAGTAAATGACATCCTGGGCTGCGTCAAGAGAAGCGTGGCCAGCAGGTCGAGGGAGGGGATTCTCCCCCTCTGCTCCAGTGAGACCATACCTGGAGCTCTCTGTCCAGTTCTGGAGTCCCTAGTATAGGAAGGATCTGGAGGTGCTGGAAGGTGTCCAGAGAAGGGCCACGAGGATGAGCAGAGGGCTGGAGCTGCTCTGCTGTGAGGACAGACTGAGGGAGTTGGGGTTGTGCAGTCTGGAGAAGGCTCTGAGACCTAATTGTGGCCTTCCAGGATCTGAAGGGGGCTATGAGAAAGCTGGGGAGGGACTTTTGAGGGTGTCAGGGAGTGATAGGACTGGGGAGAATGGAAACAAAATAGAAATGGGCAGATTCAGATTGGTTGTCAGGAAGTTGTTCCCCATGCGGGTGGTGAGAGACTGGCACAGGTTGCCCAGGGAGGTGGTGGAAGCCTCAGACCTGGAGGTTTTGGCAGCCAGGCTGGATGTGGCTGTGAGCAACCTGCTGCAGTGTGAGGTGTCCCTGCCCATGGCAGGGGGTTGGAACTGGCTGATCCTTGAGGTCCCTTCCAACCCTGACAATTCTGTGATTCTGTATTTTTTCCCTTTTTTCCCTCTTTTTCTTCTTTTTTCCCCCCCTTTGCTTTTCCATAATGAGCATTCACACCACACTCTATTTTGTATTCTGTCTCAGCATGATAGCTTCATAATGAGTGGAAAAACATAAAAATTAGTTTAATCAGTTTGTTTCCATACAGACTTGAAGCAGCCTCATTTGAATGTGTTTGGCACCACATTGCATACAAATGATGAAATATATTCAGCAAAAAAAAAAAAAAAAAAAAAAAAAAAAAAAAAAAAAGGAAAAGGAAAAGAAGAAATAGTCTGGCTACAAATGAGGAGTAAAGAAAAAAATCCCTAAGTGTAGGCACAGCTGGGTCTCAAGACACAGTTTTCTTCCTTCCTCTGAGGTAAGGCTGTCTGTCCAGATCAGCTGTCTGTCGAATCTATTCCTGGCAAACTCCCGTGTTGGAGATGCTTAGAAAGGTTATGAGAATCCTTCCCACTGCCCATCTTGAGTTAGGAAGATGATTTTTTTTCCCAGTGTCTCACCTAAATCCTTTTGGGTTGTTTGGGGGTGGTTTTTGCTGTAATGAGCCTCATCTCATCCAATTATAAATGAATATAGAGAACAGCTCTGGAGGCTGCCTTCTTTTAGCCTTCCAGCCCTAACCATTCTCTGATTCAGTGATTCTTTTTCTGACCTTTCCCACATTTGAATATTGCTTGCTCGTGAACTCTTCCAACAAATTCATTCCAAATTCATTTTTTCCCCTCCATCTTATTCTTCTTCCTCCCCATAATACTTCCTAGTGTATCTTGAAGAGTTGTAACTCTGACTTCAAACTCATTCCATGCTCTGTTTTGAATTCTAACCTCACCCTTCAGAAATACCACACTCTTTAGAAATGCTCAAGATAGGAAGGACATGGACCTGATGGAGCAGGTCCAGAATAGGGCCATGAAAATGACCAGGCAGCTGGATCACCTCTGCTACAAGGACAGGCTGAGGGAGCTGGGGGTCTTCAGTCTGGAGAAGAGAAGGCTCCAGGGAGACTTAATAGCAGCCTGCCTGTACCTGAAAAGAGCCACAAGAAGGCTGCAGAGGGACTGTTTGCAAAGGCCTGCAGGGACAGGACCAGGGACAATGGTTTGAAATAAGAGCAGAGCACATTTAGATTGGATGTTAGGAACAAGTTCTTCACCATGAGGGTGGTGGAAGACTGGAACAGGTTGCCCTGGGAGGTGGTTGGGGCCCCATCCCTGGAGATATCCAAAGTGAATCTCGCCAGGGCTCTGAGTGACCTGATTTAGTGGAGGATGCCCCTGCTGACTGCAGAGGGGCTTGGACTAGATGACCTTCAGAGGTCCCTTCCCAACCACTCTATGATTCACAAAGTTTTGTCCATGGGTATTCTGACCAGCCAGTAAGTTACAACATGTTTCAAGCCTACCACATGGAAAAATTTCATGGATAACTGTCACAAGTTAAATATAAATGCTAATGGGGTGTATCCATCAAAGGATATGCTCTTAAAACTCCCAACAGCAGTCTTGATAATCACAGGCTTGCAGCTTCCCGCCCAGTTTCTGAAACAAACGCTTAAACCAAACGCGTAGTAGGAGAGGCTGCTAAATGGAGCATGCAGCAGCAACTTCTTTTGCCCTGAAGGTCCTAAACTCTCAGGTCTCACAGTTGGTTAAATTATCTAAACAGCTCTTTTACCACTAGCCCAATTATTGTTCTGTGCTGATGAGCTCACACCGAACTGTCACAATGTTGGATGCTCCAGTCAGCTCAAGTTCTCCTGTGCTTTCATTTCTCCCCAACCTTTCTGTGAGCTGCTGAAGGCAACTGGAGAAGGTTAAGAGCTGTTTGTGCTCCAGCAACCCACAGCCCCTGGAAACTCAGCGACATTTCCTGGTATGACAAGTAGATGTGGCCTGGGAATGTGAGGTAATGTCATAGGTTTGTCTTTGACTCCCATTTCCCACGCTGTGCTTAGTTTGAACCAATCCTTTCCACCGGTGCTCTGCAGCACTGGATTTTGTTTCTTGGCCAGAGATAGGTAACTTACTCAAAGCTAATACTCACTAGAGACAAAGAAGAAAGCTAAGTGTCTGTCAGATTGCCACTGCTCTGCTCACAATGCTTTGCTCCACTTCACAATGGTAGAACACAACTCCCTCTGGCTCTTTAGCCCTTGTGTGGCAAGCCCATGAGTGATGGCTTCCTGGCTTTATAAATACCAGCAGCTAAACAGCAAAGTATTTTCTGATTTCTTGGCCTCTTGTTTCCTTCAAAGATATCAAAAAGTGTTTTTCTGAGTCCTCTGGTGAGGCAGGAGGAGGGAAAAACAAATGGGAAGGGTCCATTAGAAGAAAGAGTTCCCAAGTTTGGATCCAAGCCTTGACAGTGCAGTGACAGAAGAACCAAACTAGAACTATTTTGATAGAATTCCAGAATGCTTTCAGTTGGAAGGTACCTTAAAGGTGACCTTGTTCCAGCAGCCTGCCATGGGCAGGGACGCCTCCCACCAGCCCAGGTTGCTCAAGGCCTCATCCAGCCTGGCCTCGAACACCTCCAGGGAGGGGACACCCACAGCCTCCCTGGGCAACCTGTTCCAGTGTCTCACCACCCTCACTGTAAATAATTTCTTCCTAGTCCCCAGTCTACATCTGCCCTCTTCCAGCTCAAAGCCGTTGCCCCTCATCCTACCACTACAAGCCCTTGTGAAATGTTGGGGCTAGCATCTGGCTCTACAGCATTGAATCAGCAGCAGACCAAGGTGTTCACCACACTCACCTGGGATCTGAAGGCAGTTTTGGGGTGTGTTCCAATCATCTGCAGCTTTTTTCTGACTCCTCACTGTCTCTCCCTCCTCACTACAGGGCTTTCTCAGCTCCACAGGTCCAGATTGAGAGGCAGCTTGTGAGACTCCGTGTATTTAGCCAGATGCATTCCACTTGCCAATGTGCTCCAAAGGAAGGTATTTTTAAACGAGTGTTGCTTTGTCTAGTTTGTTTCATCTTTCTGCATTGTTCTGGCTTGGGAAAATTCCATTCACTCCCAGGACTTGCATCAGAAGCCCTGGGTGCAGTTGATCTGCTCAAGTTGTGAAGTCAGGTCTCGTGCTGCGCTGTAAATCAGCACTCCTTCAGTGGCTTAAAAATTATATAAATCATTGATGTATCTGCTGATTTGCAATAGTTAAAGCTTGGGTGATGCAAGAGCAAAGTCTTCTTGGAGAAAGAAAATGGAACCGATGATGTGGAGACCACGAGGATGCAGGCAAGGGTTTGGGTGTGTCTGAGTGGCACCCAAAAAAGGCTGCCCAGCAGATGAGCATGGTTGTGGCAGTCTTAGGCTATGCCTTTAGAAGTTAGCCGCAGATTTCAAGTAGAAAAATATCAACAATTCACAACTGGGTGCAAAAAGGAAACCAAAAGATGATTCTAAACCAATTTCATTGGCTAGAAGAGAATTAACCAGGATGGAAGAGACCTTTTGAGATCATCCAGTCCAACCTATCACCCAACACCATCTAATCAACTAAACCATGGCACCAAGCGCCTCATCCAGTCTCTTCCTAAACACCTCCAGGGATGGTGACTCCAGCATCACTGTGGAGCGAGATGGATGCAGATGTACCATACCAGTCTCACACATTTTTTACTTTCAGTTTCATTCCTCCTTTTCTGCTGGGCTGGGGAGGGTTTAATTGCTGCTAGCTGACCTCAGATAAGAACTAGCATTCCTTTGAATGGCTCTCTGCTTTTTTTTCTAATTACAGGGGGAAAGGAGGTGTGTTGGGGGAGTGGAGCAGCTTCCCTGGTCATTTTTGACCAGGGTTGGTTTTTTTCCTGTGCTATTTTCTGATTGTAAATACCTGTATAATATTGTAATCCTGTATGTTTTGTACATATCCATTGCATTCCATTGTAGACTGTAGGCTTGCTTTGTAAATACAGCTTCCATTTGCTTTCCAACTGAGTTGCTTGTGCTTATTTAATGTAGTGGGAAATTCCAACCCACCACAATGGTGAAGGTGTGTCACAGAATCACAGAATATATCTGCTTGGAAAAGCCCTCCAAGCTCATCCAGTCCAACCTTCAACCCAGCACTGAAAGGTCACCACCAAACCATGTCCCGAAGTGCCAGGTCCACACACTGCTTGAACACCCCTGGGGGTGGTGACTCCATTGCTGCCCTGGGCAGAATATTCCAACATCTGAGGACCCTTTCAGTGAAGAAATATTTCCTAGCACCCAGCCTGAACCTCCCCTGCTGCAGCTTAGAACTATTTCCTCTGCTCCTGTCCCTTGCTACCAAGGAGCAGGGGCTGTCCCCTCCTCACTCCAGCCTCCCTTCAGGGAGCTGCAGAGAGCAATGAGGTCTCCCTCAGCGTCCTCTTCTCCAGCCTGAACACCCCCAGCTCCCTCAGCCCCTCCTGTAGCCCGGGTGCTCCAAGCCCTTCTCCAGCCTCATTGCCCTTCTCTGGACAGGCTCCAGCACCTCACTGTCCTTTCTGTAGTGAGTGGCCCAGAACTGAACACAATACTTGAGCTGTGGCCTCACCAGTGATGGGCACAGGGGAACGGTCACCTCCCTGCTCCTGCTGGCCACTCTATTCCTGATCCAGGCCAGGATGACATTGGCTATCTTGGCCACTTGGGCACTGCTGGCTCATGGTCAGTCACCTGTCGATCCAATACCCTCAGGTACCTCTCCAAGTTGAAGCTTTCCAACCACACATCCCCAGGTCTGTAGCTTCCCATGGGGTTGTTGTGAGGGAGGTGGAGGACCTGGTATTTGGCCTTGTTGGACTTCATACAATTAACCTTGGCCCATTGGTCTAATCTGTCCAGGTCCTGCTGTAAAGCTTCCCACCCTCTAGGAGATGGACACAGCCACCCAGCTTGGTGTCATCTGCAAACTGAGTGAAGGTGCACACAATGTCCTCATCCAGACCATTGATAACGATACTAAAGAGGACAGCCCCCACTACTGAACCCTGGGGGACACCACTAGTGACTGGGCACCAGCCTGGTTTACCTCCATTCCCCACCACTCTTTGGTTCCAGGCAAGGCTGGATGCTGCACAGAGTCCACTGATCCAAGCACTGTGCTAGGACTTTCTGAAGGAAGTAAGTTTGGGGTCCTTTTTTTTCCTGAAGTCAGATGTATCTTGGGGCTGACAAACTCAGCTCTGTGTGCCACTGTTCGTTTAGTGAAGAGGGAACATAAAGGACAATTTGAGTTCTGTCAGGAGAAAGCTAAAAAACCAGAGATGCACCAGATTTGTTCCAGCCATGTTCACTGGCTGATGTGCAGCATATTGTAACCTTGCTTTGTTCATGCTTTAAAAGCTGCGTCTTGAGTCACTGAAGCAGCTCCAAACACAAATCTCATCAGATCACAGAGGCACTGAACGATTCTCAGTAAGTGCTAATGCTGTGTGCAAGGCACAGCCCAACCCTTCTTCCAGATTTCTGAACAGATGAAAGCTAAACAAGATGCATCTCCATGGGCTGAAGTGTGACTGACCTGAGCCAAGGCAGGAAGGGAAATGCAGCTGTCTTGTAATGCACTTCATCAACCCCTCTCCATATTTCACTCCTCCGACCACTTGGGGTTTATAAGGTGGGGATTAAGAATAGAATAGAATTAACTGGATTGGAAGAGACCTTTGAGATCATCCAGTCCAACCTATCACCCAACACCATCTCATCAACTAAACCATGGCACCAAGTGCCTCATCCAGGCTCTTCTTAAACACTTCCAGGGATGGTGACTCCACCACCTCCCTAGGCAGCACATCCCAATGGCCAATCTCTCTCGCTGGGAAGATTTTCTTCCTAACATCCAGCCTAAACGTCCCCTGGCACAGCTTGAGACTGTGTCCTCTTGTTCTGGTGCTGGCTGCCTGGGAGAAGAGACCAACCTCCATCTGGCTACAATCTCCCTTCAGGAAGTTGTAGAAGGCAAGAAGGTCTCCCCTGAGCCTCCTCTTCTCCAGGCTAAGCAACCCCAGCTCCCTCAGCCTCTCCTCACAGGGCTGTGCTCCAGACCTCTCCCCAGCTTTGTTGCCCTTCTCTGGACACCTTCCAGCAACTCAACATCTTTCATGAACTGAGGAGCCCAGAACTGGACACAGGACTCAAAGTGTGACCTAAGCAGTGCTGAGCACAGGGCAGAATGACTTCCCTGCTCCTGCTGGCCACCCTAGTCCTGATCAAGGCCAGGATCCCATTGGTCTTCTTGGCCACCTGGGCACACTGCTGGCTCATGTTCAGCCTACCATCAACCAGTACCCCCAGGTCCCTTTCTGCCTGGCTGCTCTCCAGCCACTGTGACCCCAGCCTGTAGCACTGCCTGGGGTTGCTGTGGCCAATGTGTAGAACCCGGCACTTGGATGTGTTCAGTCGCATGCCCTTGCCCTCTGCCCATCTGTCCAGCCTGGCAAGGTCCCTCTGCAGAGCCTCTCTGCCCTCCAGCAGATCAACTCCTGCCCCCAGCTTGGGGCAAATTTACTGATGATGGACTCAATCTCCTCATCTAGATCATCAGTAAAGATATTGAACAGGATGAGGCCCAGCACTGATCCCTGGGGGACACCACTAGTGCCTGGCTGCCACCACTCTCTGGGCTCGGCCCTCCAGCCGGTTCCTAATCCAGCACAAAACAAGACAAACATCTGAACTCATCAAACAACACAGCTCGAATGAAACAGCAACAGGACCATGCTTTACTTCTCTGGTGCACAAAATGTCAGCTGTGCCACTGAGGGACTTTCACTGTACTTGATTTGGGGAGATTGCATTTTATGTTTTGCTTTACAGGCACCAGGACAGGTTAGAGGCTGCCCTGCTGGAAGGCAGCTCCATGGAGAAAGACCTTGGAGTCCTAGTGGACAGCAAGTTCTGCATGGGACAGCAATGTGCCCTGGTGGCCAAGAAAGCCAATGGGATCCTGGGGGCAGCAAGAAAAGTGTGGCCAGCAGGGCTGGGGAGGTTCTGCTCCCCCTCTGCTCTGCCCTGCTGAGACCACAGCTGCGATCCTGTGTCCAGTTCTGGGCTCCCCAGTTGAAGAGAGACAGAGACCTGCTGGAGAGAGTCCAAGGGAGAGCCACGAGGATGATTAGGGTACTTGAGCATCTCCCCTGTGAAGAGACTGAGAGCCCTGGGGCTGTTTAGCCTGGAGAAGAGAAGGCTGAGAGGGGATCTGATCAATGTCTATCAATGGCTGATGGGTGGGTGTCAAGTGGAGGTGGCCAAGCTCGTTTGGGTGGTGCACAGGAAGAAGCCCAGGAATAACAGTACAGGCTTGAACATAGAAGGTTTCAGCTCAACATGAGGAGAAACGTCTTGTTAGTGAGGGTGCCAGAGCCCTGGAGCAGGCTGCCCAGGGAGGTTGTGGAGTCTCTGGAGACCTTCAAGACATTCCTGTGCAGACTACCCTGGGTGATCCTACTTTGGCAGGGGAGTTGGACTGGATGATCTCTGGAGGTCCCTTCCAACCTCTAATGTACTGTGAGGCTGTGATGGTTGGATGTTGTTATTTGTTGTGGCTGGTTAATGGTAGCAAACACAAGAAAGAAGGAGAAGAAAAAAAAATGAAGGTACTTCAAGAAGCATAAAACCAACTATTGACAAAACCTCAGAGCACCTCAGAGCTGCATTCCAAAACCACCTCTGGTCTGAAGAGACACCTGAAGGTCAACACACCTCCTGCAGCAGGAACAAACTGGGGAGAACTGTATGCAAAGTTCTGCACCATGAGGGTGGTGGAACACTGGAACAGGTTGCCCAGGGAGGTAGTTGAGGCCCCATCCCTGGAGATATTCAAGGTAAGGCTCAACAGGGCTCTGGGCAACCTGATCTAGTTGGGGATGCCCCTGCTGACTGCAGAGGGGTTTAGACTGGATGACCTTTGGAGGTTCTCCTCCAACCCAGACCATTCTATGATCCTATGAAATTCTTCTGAAGCTGGAGTCTTCACTAAGGACATGGCAGGATCTTCACCTACTTAGAATCCGAAGCCTTAAATGTCAGTGCCTGCAAATGCTTTTGCAATAAGTAGATGTAGAGAACTCTTCTGATTCTTCACACACAGAGCCCTCCCTCAACACACTGGAGCGGAAAGGCAGCTGGTTACAGCCCCTTATAGGGATCAAAAAGACACAGGTGGGAGTCCAAACCTGTGGGCACAATGAAGAGTCTCCACACTCATCTGTTGCACTCATTGTGATGCAGAAAGAACTCAAACTTCACAGGCCAGAATGTGGGAACAAGAAAGAGCATCACAGCACTGTGTCAGATATGTCTTCAATCAATCTTAATCTATCCTTCATGTGAAGGAGAAAACCAAATACATATTGATGCAATTGTGTAAGTGGGGGGACAGCAACTCATTCTCCTCCCATATGTGTTCTATAAAGGAAAAAAAACAAGTTGCTATCACTTCTCTTCAAGCAGAGATTGATTGACTCACCATATGTAGGTTTGCTTTTACATTACCATAGTTGAAACCCCACAGAGAAGTTTCCCTGACTTCTTGCTTGATTGTAGCTAGGACATGAGCAAGGCGATGGAGCTACAACCAAGGTGCTCCAGGCCATGGGGAGCAGCAGAACTTCAGGTTTGTGGGGTCAAAAGCTAAGGGATCCTTTTCTGTCTTTTGCCCCAGACTCCTGGGAAATGAGCTGCTGGAACCAGGAGCTGTAGGAATGGTGTTCCAAGTGTAGGCATCTAAGATAATTCCTTTTAGCTCTGACAAGATCAGAAGAGACCCAAGATAAAAGCTAACAAAAGGGAAGACAAATAACTGACTTTTCATCTCACTAGCAAGACAGAGAAACTTTTCTTCACATGCTCAGCTACCTAAGAGATGTTTCTGTTACCAATGTGTATTTCTTACATTATGAAAATTCAGTGGAGAATTGAAAGGATTCAGTGAGACCTGGAAGGGTTGGAGAGTTGGGCGGGGAGAAATGGAATGAAATCCAACAAGGACAAGGGTAGAATCTTGCATCTGGGAAAGAACAACCCCATGGATAAGTGTAGGTTGGGGACTGACCTGCTGGAGAGCAGCACAGGGAAAAGGGACCTGGGAGTCCTGGTGGACAGAAAGATGCCCATGAGCTGGCAATGTGCCCTTGTGGCCAAGAAGGCAAATGGCATCTTGGGGTGGATTAGAAGGTCTATGGTCCAGAGAGGTTCTCCTGCCCTTTTATCCTGCCCTGGTGAGGCTGCATCTAGAATATTGTGTCCACTTCTGGGCCCCTCAGTTCAAGAAGGACCTCAGAGAACTGCTTGAACGAGTCCAGCACAGAGCCACAAAGATGCTGCAGGCAGCATGAGGTTTAACAAGTCTGACTGCTGGGTTCTGAACTTTGGCCACACCAACCCCATGCAGTGCTACAGGCTGGGGACAGAGTGGCTGGAGAGCAGCCAGGCAGAGAGTGACCTGGGGGTGCTGGTTGATTGTAGGCTGAACATGAGCCAGCAGTGTGCCCAGGTGACCAAGAAGGCCAATGGCATCCTGGCCTCGATCAGGACTAGGGTGGCCAGCAGGAGCAGGGAAGTCATTCTGCCCTGTGCTCAGCACTGGTTAGGTCACACCTTGAGTACTGTGTCCAGTTCTGGGACCCTCAATTTGAGAAGGACATTGAGACACTTGAACATGTCCAGAGAAGGGCAACAAGGCTGGGGAGGGGGCTGGAGCACAGCCCTGTGAGGAGAGGCTGAGGGAGCTGGGGTTGCTTAGCCTGGAGGAGACTCAGGGAGACCTCATTGCTCTCTACAACTCCCTGAAGGGAGGTTGTAGCCAGGTGGGGGTTGGTCTCTTCTCCCAGGCAACCGGCACCAGAACAAGAGGACACAGTCTCAAGCTGTGCCAGGGGAGGTTTAAGCTGGAGGTGAGGAGAAAGTTCTTCCCAGAAAGAGTAATTGGCCATTGGAATGTGCTGCCCGGGGTGGTGGTGGAGTCACCATCCCTGGAGGTGTTGAAGAAAGGCTTGGATGTGGCACTTGGAGCCACGGTTTAGTTGTCAGGAGGTGTTAGGTATAGGGTAATAGGTTGGACTTGATGATCTCTGAGGTCTCTTCCAACCTGGTTGATTCTGAGATTCTGTGATGTATAGAGCAGCCCATTTCCTTCAGTATTGGAAGGATCTTGAGTCTTGGCTCTTACTCTTCTGTGCATTTGTCTGCAGTCTTTCAACCTTCCTGGCTGCCAAACACCCAAGACGCAGTCAGCTGCAAATCCTATATGGTGCTGAACGCCTCCAAATCCCTGCCTCCCTGCCATGCCTCATTACACTTCGGAGGCTCTGCTGGTTTAACAGACAGCCATGAAGATCACAGTGGATCCCCATGTGGCATTTCCTGAGCACACCAGAAGGCTGAACAGAAGAACTCTCCCAGACACAAAACAATTCTCGTAGGAGCTAACAGGATTAGCAGGGTAGACGACAAGCACCGCGCAAGCAAAACACAAACACAACAAGCCCCACAAACTCCGAGCTTCAAAACACTTCCCCTCACTCCTCTGTGGTTTGCAAGGCGAAGTCTAGCACAACAAACCAAAAAATCAGACCTGCTTTTAATCTGTGAACAGCTCCCTTGATGAAATCTGTCGTGCTTCTGGCTTCCTTTGTTCCTTGTTGTGGTAGTTTTAGGCTGTGCCTTTAAAATCTTTCACAGATCTTGAGCAGAAAGAAAGTAGTAAAAATGTAAATGAATCACTATTGGGTGTGAAAAGGAGAATAAAGATATCTCTAAACAATTCCATTGGAGAGATAAGAAACTTAAGATGGCTGCACCAAAACAATTCCCTCTCCTCTCCTCTCCTCTCTCCTCTCCTCTCCTCTCCTCTCCTCTCCTCTCTCTCCCTCTCCTCTCCTCTCCTCTCTCTCCTCTCCTCTCCTCTCCTCTCCTCTCCTCTCTCTCCTCTCCTCTCCTCTCCTCTCCTCTCCTCTCCTCTCCTCTCCTCTCCTCTCCTCTCCTCTCCTCGAGTCTCCTCTCCTCGAGTCGAGTCTCCTCTCTCCTCGAGTCTCCTCTCCTCTCCTCTCCTCGAGTCTCCTCTCCTCGAGTCTCCTCTCCTCGAGTCTCCTCTCCTCGAGTCTCCTCTCCTCTCCCCTCTCCTCTCCTCTCCTCTCCTCTCCTCTCCTCTCCTCTCTCCTCTCCTCTCCTCTCCTCTCCTCTCCTCTCCTCTCCTCTCCTCTCCTCTCCTCTCCTCTCCTCGAGTCTCCTCTCCTCTCCTCTCCTCTCCTCGAGTCTCCTCTCCTCGAACCTCCCTCTCCTCGAGTCTCCTCTCCTCTCCTCGAGTCTCCTCTCCTCTCCTCGAGTCTCCTCTCCTCTCCTCGAGTCTCCTCTCCTCGAGTCTCCTCTCCTCTCCTCGAGTCTCCTCTCCTCGAGTCTCCTCTCCTCTCCTCGAGTCTCCTCTCCTTGAGTCTCCTCTCCTTGAGTCTCTCTTCTTCTCTCTGGAGAGATATTAACTTGCTTCTGCTTGACCTTGGCTGCATGATTTTGCTTAAGTCTCACATCAACTTTCTCTGCTCTTTTCTCCCTTCTTTTGTACAGGGGACTGGAGGAGGGGGGCGCAGAAAAGGAGAAGCCAGTAGCTTCCCCTGGTCCTTGGCTGGGTTCTTGTGCTGTTTGTTAATTGTAAATCCCTGTAACTGTTGTAAACCCTGGATGTTTTGTACACATCCATTGCATTCCATTGTAGAGTGTAGTTTTGTCTGTAAATACAGCTTCCATTTGCTTCCAGCTGGGCTGGACTGGCAAAAGTTAAAGCTGGGGGAGAAGTTTCAACCCACCACCCTTGTGAGAAGAGAAACAAACCACAACGAGTTATTTTTCATGAAAAGATTTCCAACTGTTTGCTCTTTATTAATGTTTCTTTAGGATATGGTTCAGCACTGCAGGCAAATCTGTCTCAGCCCTTAATTCCTCCACTTGTCAGAGCAACAGAAGCAATACTTTATCTCATCAGAACATTTGGACATCAGACACAGCAGTGGAGCTTCTGCCTCACTTCTGCCTCACTTCTGCCTCTGCCTCACTTCTGCCTCACTTCTGCCTCACTTCTGCCTCTCTCCCTCACTTCTGCCTCACTTCTCCCTCACTTCTCCCTCACTTCTCCCAGGCAACCAGCACCAGAACAGGAGGACACAGTCTCAAGCTGCACCAGGAGAAGTTTAGGCTGGAGGTGAGGAGAAAGTTCTTCCCAGAAGGAGTAATTTGCCATTGGAATGTGCTGCCCAGGGAGGTGGTGGAGTCACCATCCCTGGAGGTGTTCAAAAAGGGATTGGATGTGGCACTCGGAGCCATGGTTTAGTTGTCAGGAGGTGCTAGGTATTAGGTAATGGGTTGGACTTGATGATCTCTGAGGTCTTTTCCAACCCGGTTGATTGTGTTCCTTGATTCTATTCTATTCCACATAGAGGTTTGGCTGTTGTGGTGTGTTTGAAAGGCCACTCATGGCTGGTCATACACCAACCATGGAATGGCTCTGATAGAAACTGCTTTTGGCTGATATGGAGGTCATAGAATGGCTTAGGTTGGAAGGGACCTCAGAGCTCATCTGCTCCAGCCTCCCCACCATGGGCAGGGACATCTCTCACCTAGACTCAGCTGCTCGAGGCCTCATCCAACCTGGCCTTCAACACCCCCAGGGAGGAAGCATCCACAACCTCCCTGGGCAACCTCTTCCAGAGACTACAAGTGGCATAATAAAGCAGTCAGCCTGTACTAATGGCATGAATTTAAGTTGCTTTTGTCACTGTTTGTGGTTTTCCAGATGGTAAGAAATGAATCATTTAGCTTAAATATATTTTTTAAATGCTCTTTCTGCAAGTTTCATATTTGATGCAGGATTTGACAAGTCCCCTGAAGTGATCACAGAATATTAGAGGTTGGAAGGGACCTTCAGAGATTATCCAGTCCAACCCCTCTGCCAGAGCAGCATCACCTCGGGCAGGCCACACAGGAACACATCCAGGTTGGCTTTGAAAGCCTCCAGAGAAGGAGACTCCACACCTTCTTTGGGCAGCCCCTTCCAGTGCTCCCTCACCATAAAGAAGCTTCTCCTCACATTGAGGTGGAACTTCCTCCATTCTAGCTCAGATCCATTATTCCTTGTCCTATTACTGTGTGCCAATGAAAAGATCCTGTCCTCTTCCTCTTGACACCCACCCCCCACATATTTAGAGACATTAACCAAATCCCCTCCCAGCCTTCTCTTCTCCAAGATCAACAGTCCCAGTTCTCTCAATCTTCCTTCATAGGAGAGATGTTCAAGTCCCTTCATCATCCTCTTAGCTCTATCACTATTCCATGCTTCTAAAATGCAAAGAAGTAGTAGAAAACTGGTGGGGAATAAATAAATGGAATGGAATGGAATGGAATGGAATGGAATGGAATGGAATGGAATGGAATGGGATGGGATGGGATGGGATGGGATGGGATGGCATAGCATAGCATAGCATAGCATAGCATAGCATAGCATAGCATAGCATAGCATACAATAGAATAGAATAAACCAGGTTGGAAAAGACCTCAGAGATCACTGAGTCCAACCTATCACCCTACACCATCTCATCAACTAACCCATGGCACCAAGTGCCTCATCCAGGCTCTTCTTAAACACCTCCAGGGATGGTGACTCCACCACCCCCCCTGGGCAGCACGTTCCAATGGCCAATCTCTCTGGGAAGAATTTCTTCCTAACATCCAGACTGAACCTCCCCTGGCACAGCTTGAGACTGTGTCCTTTGAACCTGATACACACATTTTAGAGCCCTCAATGCTTTTTTCTTTGAGGTATCTTGAGGAGCACAACACCAAAACAAGAGTTACCAGAATGCTTGACATTGCTTCTTACTTTCTGTTGGGCTTTTTCACAGTATCACAGTATAACCAAGGTTGGAAGAGACCCCAAGGATCATCAAGTCCAACCCGTCCCAACAGACCTCACAACTAGACCATGGCACCAAGTGCCATGTCCAGTCTCCTCTTGAACACCTCCAGGGACGGCGACTCCACCACCTCCCCGGGCAGCCCATTCCAATGACGAATGACTCGCTCAGTGAAGAACTTCCTCCTCACCTCGAGTCTAAACCTCCCCTGGCACAGCTTGAGACTGTGTCCCCTTGTTCTGGTACTGGTTGCCTGGGAGAAGAGACCAACCCCCTCCTGTCCACAACCACCCTTCAGGTAGTTGTAGAGGGCAATGAGGTCACCCCTGGTCCTTCTCTTCTCCAGGCTAAACAACCCCAGCTCCCTCAGCCTCTCCTCATAGGGCTTGTGCTCAAGGCCTCTCACCAGCCTTGTTGCCCTCCTCTGGACACGTTCAAGTGTCTCGATGTCCTTCTTAAACTGAGGGGCCCAGAACTGGACACAGTACTCAAGGTGTGGCCTAACCAATGCAGAGTACAGGGGCACAATGACCTCCCTGCTCCTGCTGGCCACACTATTCTTAATACAGGCCAGGACGCCATTGGCCCTCTTGGCCACCTGGGCACACTGCTGGCTCATGTTTAGGCGGGTGTCGATCAGCACCCCCAGATCCCTCTCTGTTTGGCAGCTCTCCAGCCACTCTGACCCCAGCCTGTAGCTCTGCATGGGGTTGCTGTGGCCAAAGTGCAGCACCCGGCACTTGGACTTGTTGAATGTCATCCCATTGGACTCCGCCCATCTGTCCAGTCGGTCCGGGTCCCTCTGCAGAGCCTTTCTACCCTCTAACTGACTAACATCTATTCCCAACTTGGTGTCATCTGCAAACTTGCTGATGACTGACTCAATTCCCTCATCCATATCATCAATGAAGATGTTAAAGAGGATGGGGCCCAACACTGATCCCTGGGGGACACCACTGGTGACTGGCCGCCAGCTGGATGTGGCACCATTCACCACCACTCTCTGGGCTCGGCCCTCCAGCCAGTTCCTAACCCAGCGCAGAGTGTTACTGTCCAAACCATGAGCTGACAACTTAGCCAGCAGTTTGCTGTGGGGGACGGTGTCAAAGGCCTTGGTGAAGTCCAGGTAGACCACATCCACAGGCCTCCCCACGTCCACCAGACGGGTCACCTGATCATAGAAGGAGATCAGGTTGGAGAGGCAGGACCTGCCCTTCCTAAATCCATGCTGGCTGGACCTGAGCCCTTGGCCATCCTGCAGGTGTGCAGTTATTGCCGCCAGGATAATCTGTTCCATCACTTTCCCTGGCACTGAGGTCAGGCTGACTGGCCTGTAGTTTCCGGGTTCCTCCATCCGTCCCTTCTTGTGGATGGGGACCACATTGGCCAGTTTCCAGTCATCTGGGACCTCTCCAGTGAGCCAGGACTGGAGGAAAATGATGGAGAGCGGCTTGGCCAGCTCATCTGCCAGCTCTCTCAGCACCCTAGGATGGATCCCATCTGGTCCCATGGACTTGTGGATGTCCAAGTGGCTCAGCAGGTCCCGAACTAGTTCCTCATGGATTTCTGGGGTACTACACTGCTCCCCAACCCTACTACCCAGCTCAGGAGGCCACTCATCCTGGACTCCTACCTTGCTGTTAAACATCGAGGCAAAGAAGGCGTTCAGGACCTCAGCCTTTTCCTGATCTTCAGTCACCGTGTTCCCCTCCAGGTCCAGTAAGGACTGGAGATTCTTCCTGCCCTTCTTTTTAGCATTGATATATTTGTAAAATTGCTTTTTATTTTCTTTCACAGAGGTGGCCAGTTTCAGTTCCAACTGGGCCTTTGCTTCTCTAATTTTATTCCTACATAATCTAACCACTTCCGTGAACATACCTCGAGAAGCCTTCCCTCCTTCCAAAGGTGATACAGCCTCTTTTTTTCCCTTAATTCCTCCAGGAGCTGCTTGCTCATCCAGGCCGGTCGCCTTCCCCGCCGGCTCATCTTTCGGCAGATGGGAACCGCCAGTTCCTGTGCCTTCAAGAGCTCCTTTTTGAAGTAGGTCCAACCCTCCTGGACCCCTCGGTTCATGAGGGTTGGTACCCAGGGAACTTTACAAATAAGTTTCTTAAAGAGGCTGAAGTTTGCCCTCCGGAAGTCCAAGGTGAAGGTTCTGTTGGTACTCCTCCCATCTCCCTGCATATTGAAAACTTCACTATCTCGTGGTCACTGCACCCTAGGCAGCCTCCCACGGTCACATCTCCCACCAGCCCTTCCCTATTGGAGAGCAGCAGGTCAAGCAGAGCCTGTCCCCTGGTAGGCTCGCTTAACAGCTGCGTCAGGAAGCAGTCCTCTATTCGCTCCAGGAATCTTCTGGACTGCCTTCTCTCTGCTGAATTAAGTTCCCAGCAGATATCTGGCAGGTTGAAGTCACCCACGAGGACAAGATCTGATGATCTTGAAACAGCCTCCAGTTGTTTGTAGAATAATTCATCAACCTCCTCATCCTGGTTGGGTGGTCTATAACAGACTCCAACCAGGATGTCAGATTTGTTGGGCTGCCCTCTGATTTTAACCCACAGGCTCTCAATTCCCTCATCTTCCACCTCAAGTTCAGAGGCAGAAAGTGTCTCCCTAATATACAAAGCCACCCCTCCTCCTCTTCTCCCTCGCCTATCCCTCCTAAAGAGCCTGTAACCCCCCAGTGTAGCACTCCAATCGTGCCTGTTGTCCCACCATGTTTCTGAGATGGCAACTATATCATAGTTGCCCTGGTGGATTAGGACCTCCAGCTCATCTTGCTTATTGCCCAGGCTGCGTGCATTGGTGTACATGCACTGCAGCTGGGCTCCCGACCTCTCAGTTGACCCTACCTTGTGCCCTACTCTTACCTCTGCAGAGGGACCGATGTCTTCACCCACCCCTTCAGACCTAGTTTAAAGCCCTCCTAATGAGCCCTGCCAACTCTAGTGCTAGGACTCTCTTGCCCCTTCTAGATAAATGTACCCCATCAGGACCCAGCAGGTCAGGTGCCATAAAAGTTGCTCTTTTGGCTCTTAATGCTGGCATTTTGGAACATGACTGGGGAAAGTGCAGAGGAGACAACTCAAGTTGTTACTGCCTTTGTGGGTGTTATGTGATCATTTAAAGGCTCTTCTTCCCTCTACTCAGCTCTGGTGAGACCCCACCTGGAGTACTGCGTCCAGTTCTGGAGCCCCTATTACAGGAGGGATGTGGACGTGCTGGAGCGTGTCCAGAGAAGGGCCACGAGAATGATCAGAGGGCTGGAGCACCTCTCCTGTGAGGACAGACTGAAGGAGTTGGGGCTGTTCAGTCTGGAGAAGAGAAGGCTCCGAGGTGACCTCATTGTGGCCTTCCAGGATCTGAAGGGGGCTACAAGAAGGCTGGGGAGGGACTTCTCAGGATCTCAGGTAGTGATAGGACTAGGGGGACTGGAATGAATCTGGAGGTGGGGAGATTCAGGCTGGATGTGAGGAAGAAGTTCTTCACCACGAGAGTGGTGAAGCCCTGGAATGGGTTATCCAGGGAGGTGGCTGAGGCCCCGTCCCTGGAGGTGTTTAAGCCCAGGCTGGACGAGGCTCTGGCCAGCGTGATCTAGTGTGGGGTGTCCCTGCCCATGGCAGGGGGCTGGAACTAGACGATCCTTGTGGTCCCTTCCAACCCTGACTGATTCTATGATTCTATAAGAGCCTTTAAAGAGAGTGGTGGTGAATGGTGCCACATCCACTTGGAAGCCAGTCACTAGTGGTGTCCCCCAGGGATCAGAACGGAGGGGGAGAATCACCTCCCTCACACTGATGGCTGTGCTTCTCTTGCTGCAGCCCAGGCTCTGCTTGGCTTTCTGGGCTGCAAGTGCTCACTGCTGGCTCCTGTTGAGCTTCTCCTCCCCCAGCACCCCCAGGTCCTTTTCTTGAGGGCTGCTCTCAAGCCAGTCCCTGCCCAGCCTATATTGGTGCTTGGGATTGCCCCGACCCAGCTGCAGGACCTTACATTTGGTCTTGTTGAACCTCATGAGGTTGTCACAGGCTCACCTCTCCAGCCTGGTGAGGTCCCTCTGGATGGATGCCTTCCCTCCAGCCTGTCTGCTGCACCACACAGCTTGGTGTCGTCAGCAGACCTGCTGAGGGTACACTCAATGCCACTGTCCATGTCGCCAACCAAGATGTTAAACAAGACATCTGTAGCTTCAGAAGCACACACCTCTGTGGCGGTCTGAATGTCTGCACTGTTAGCTTTCCTTGCTACTCTGCTATGCACCTACAGCAGGTCCTTGCATCAGTGATGCTGCTCTCCCTGCTGCTGTACACATGTGGAAGATATCTTTGGTTACCCGGGCGGTGTTTTCAAAGAAAAAGAAAAGCATTAGCCTGCCTTAACCAAAAAAAAAACCCAACCCCAAAAAGGTACCAAAAACATGAAGAAAGGGAAAACTAATGTGCACCACATGAGCATTCAGATGAACTTTGTGTGTTTCTCTTCTTTTCCTTTAGAGGGAAAAAAAATGTGTAAGCCATGCTTGTAAATCATTTGCAAACCTCCCTGCTTTAATTTATGAAGGTGGGCTGGCTGCACCAGAGCAGCTCTTCTAACCTTCAACTGGAATCCTTAATAAAGTCCCCACACGATACCAGAGAGGTTTAATTTCAGCTTTTTATTGTGCTATTATCCCAATGGATCCCAAGAACATCTGACTGAAGTTACCTTAAAAGTCCTGCGTTTAAATGTGACGTGGAACCAAATAAACTCCGCTGATCGCAGCAACCTTGACCTTGCTGTGGAAAGTCAGATCTAGATCCAGGCTCTGCAGCTGGATTCCATACCCAGTTGACATGTGGCCCAGATTCAAGGAGTGTTGTGGCTGCACACACACAGTTTTTAGAGGAAACATTCTATTCAGCATTTTTGAAAGGTGTTCCATCCTTTAATTGCTCCTAAATTTCTGCCTGGCTCTTCGCACTAGTAGCTACATTCAGACTCTTCCTTTCTGACCCAGCCAAACCCTTAGCAGACACATCACGTCACAGAATAAGCATCAGAGCCCTGATTTGGCTCCAGAACTCCCTGAACAACTGTTTCCCATCTGGAGTAATTGCACCAGCAGTAGTGGGGTCACCTCCTTGTTGATATTGGGGGGTGGGAGGTGTGCGCTGGGGCAGCTGGAATGGCAGCCCTCAACTTCGGCACACAACATGAGAAGCCTTTGGGCTGTCCTCTCAGCTGGGATAAATAAGCAGAGCTCCACTGGTTTCTGGGTGAATGAGGTTATAATTTGAATCAGAAGTGGGGTGTTTGTTTATCCTGTAACAAAGCATCACAGAACTGAGTGTCATAAGCCTTAAAGCACTGCACTCAAGGACAGCAAAACCCACCAGTCTGAGCTTAGGTTTCAGTGACTCCACTGAAGTTATGCCTATTTATTTCAGGCTAGCAGTGCTGATGTGCACCAGCTGAGAATCTGGCTCTGTAACTCCTAGATGACAGCACAAACCAGCTTCAGGAGGAGGGAGAAGGGGCAGGGTGGGAATTTGCTCGAGTAGAGAGCTGTACCACAGATAAATGGGTGTCAGCCATCTCCCAGACAGGCCTGATTCTTCCAACAGCAAAACTGGCCAATGAATATACACATGTACAAGAATGCAAAGGAGATAGTTCCCTAAGGAATCTCAAATGTGTATCCTACGCTTTTGGCATTGCAGCACAAAGGATTTTGATCTTGAGCAACACTTCACCAGTGACTCATTTACATGCTTGCACACACAGTACCTCGCACAGTAAAACTTCAATGCAGCAGCTTGTGTGCAGCTCCTGTGCATGCAGAGCCTGTGATTTTATTGCTATCACTTGCACACTTGCCTTCTTCAGTGCTCCTGTGCATGCAGACCCTGTGATTTTATTGCCATCAGTTGCACATTGGATGTTAGGAAGAAGTTGTTCCCCATGAGGGTGGTGAGAGACTGGCACAGGTTGCCCAGGGAGGTGGTGGAAGCTTCATCCCTGGAGGTTTTGAAGGCCAGGCTGAATGTGGCTGTGAGCAACCTGCTGGAGTGTGAGGTGCCCCTGCCCATGGCAGGGGGGTTGGAACTGGATGATAATTGAGGTCTCTTCCAACCCTAATAATTCTCTGATTCTTCATAGCTCCTGTGCATGCAGATCCTGTGCTTTTATTGCCATCACTTCCACACTTGCCTTCTTCCCAGCTGACCCTTGAAAAGCCACTGCACATAATTGGGCTCAACTAAGCAGCAGAGGCAGTTGGTGACAGGAGGAGACTGAACTCCTTTACGGTGGCAAGAATTCCTCTCCTCCCTCAGAGTAGAAACACCCAGCAGGTCAAAGAGGAAATTTTCTCTGCAGTCTAGCACAGACAAGCCTGAACCACTGGAATCTAGAACTGGACAAAGTCAAGCCCTGAGCCTTCATTAACACATTTTTTCCCTCTTTAAGTAAAAGAATGAGCAAACGTACAGATTTTTTTTGTGTGGTTTTTTTTAGTTGGTTGCTTGGTTTGGTTTTGGGTTTTTTTGTGTGTGTCTGTATGTATGCTTTAAAAGCCTAAACCATTCAAATTAGACTGGAGCCACTGCAGAAGACTGCTAGGTTCTGCTATGGAAAGATAGCTTAACAGGCCAGCATTCTGAAAATTGTTATTAGTCACTGTGAAAGCTGATAAATGTAGGTGTCCTATTCATTTTACAGACAGATTATCCACACACACACACACCCCCCAAAAAAAATCACCAAAAATAATCATTCTCCTGCCCATGATGAGATTCAGAAAAATACAAGAGACATCTGAAAGCTGGGAGTTATTTATGGGTCAAAAAAAATTACAATTACTCTTTATTCCTTATCTTGTCCCTGCAAATAATCCCAAACAGTTGTTAGCAAATGACTTTCCCCTTCGTATCTTCAGTCTGGAGATAAGTGGGGGGGGGTGGAGGGGTGGTGTTTCCTCTGAATGACTCATAAAAAGAAACTGGCACAACAGTTTGGCTGGAAGTGTTGTGTGTGATAGAGCAGTTCTCATAAATACTGCTATTTTTCTTTGCATCTGCCTTCTCCTTGGGCTGCTCCATCACATGGACCCCATCCCAGCCTTGGTTTCGGGATGTACAAGACCAGACTGATGATAATGTGAGGTCAGGAAGAACTGGTCCCTTAAACAGCTCCTCTCCTCTGCTCCAGCTGGCCTTCTGCCAATTCAAATGGGTGAGTGAGGGCCAACAGACATATTAGTGCAACCCTGTATTTAAAGCTAAATTATCCCCTGGATGACCCTAGAGTCGATTTATGGGTACAGAGACTAATGTGCAGTAGGGTTTAGAACGACTCTAAAGCCTGGCTTTGGAAATACCTTGACACATGTGGGGGAGGAAGGGGTAAAACATATATCTGTGTGTGCTCATTTTCTGTGTTTCTGCAGTGTCTTATTTGTGGTGATTTTACTTTTCCCTTTTTTTTTTTTTTTTTTTTGTTCCTTTCTGACTAAAAACAAAAATACCTAGAGAAAGCCCTTCTGTGTTCCCATTATACCAACACAAATTAAGTCCACTGATTCTAATCCTGGCTACCATTTAGAACAGTAATTCATCTCTGCAGTCAAGTTGTCCCCTAAGGAGTTCAGCAGTTCAGCCAGAGAACTCTTCCTCATCCCTACAGACACAATAAATACCTGTTTGCTTGGTGCACACTCATCCTCCATGCTAGCACTGAGAAACAGTTGTAGCCCTCTTAGTTTGCCTTCACAAGATGCCAGGATGTCAGGGGTTGGAAGGGACCTCTGAAGATCATCAAGTCCAACCCCCCTGCCAGAGCAGGACCAGAGAATCCAGCACAGGTCACACAGGAACACATCCAGACACGGGTGGAAAGTCTCCAGGAAAGGACACTCCACAACCTCTCTGGGTAGCCTGCTGCAGGGCTCTGGGATCCTCACAGTAAAGAAGTTCCTCCTCATGTTGAGGTGGAACCTCCTGTGCTGGAGTTTCTATCCATTGCCCCTTGTCCTATCCCAAGGCGCAACTGAGCAGAGCCTGTCCCCTCCCTCCTGACCCCCAGCCCTCAGATACTTATAGACATTTATTAAATCCCCTCTCAGTCTTCTCCAGACTAAAGACCCCCAGGTCCCTCAGCCTCTCCTCCCCAGGCAGTGCTCCAGTCCCCTAATCATCCTTGTAGCTTCCCCTTGGACTCACTCCAGCAGATCCCTGTCCCTCTTGAACTGGGGAGCCCAAAACTGAAGACAGTACTCAAGATGAGGTCTCAGCAGGGCAGAGTAGAGGGGGAGGAGAACCTCCCTGCATCTGCTGGACACACTCTTCTTAATACACCCCAGGACCCCATTGGCCTTCTTGGCCCCCAGGGCACATTGCTGTCCCATGCAGAACTTGTTCTCCAGCAGCACTCCCAGGTGCTTCTCCCCAGGGCTGCTCTCCAGCAGATCACCTCCCAACCTGTCCTGCTGCAGTGTATTATTGCTCCCCAGGTGCAGGACTGCACTTCTCCTTGTTGAACCTCATCTGGTTCCTCTGTGCCCAGCTCTCCTGGAGAAGGGGGAAGGGGGAGAAGAAAGAAAGGGAATTTGAGCATCAAAGTGAGTTTAGCATATTTTTACTGCAATTTCAATAGGTTTGGTTATGATCATTAAAATTATGGTCATGACAGTCACAGAGCTCTCTGTTCTCTGGTCATTAATCCTGATTGCTTTCTTGCAGAAGAGTTCACAGTTACCCACAGCTTCCCCTTCCATGGAGCACCATTTCCCATGTTAACACATTGCTCTAGTGGTTCGTTACTTGAAGCTGCTACTGCTCACTGCAATAGGTCTCTGTCCCTCCCCTGCAGGAGTGCCAGTTGGCACAAACACAGCACAGGGTTCTGCTACAGTCACACAAGTGGCCAGGGAGTGATTTTTATGCCAGCAACTGAAAGAGAGTCAGGCAGCAACAAGAATCTCCACAGCAGTTGATTTACAAGCCCAAATCCCTCAGAGGTCTCCTAGTTAAACACAAGCAAAAGAGGCATGAAAAGCTCTTGCATGTGCTTCCCCATACACAGCTGGGCAGGGTGGCAAGCAAGCCACCTGCCTTCCTTTGCTCCCAGCAGGAGCAATCATCAAGGACAGCTCCTGACCACTGCAGAAGGAAGCATCTGTCCCATGCACACCACCAGATACAGAAAACTTAGAATGGGCTGGGTTGGAAAGGACCTCCAAAGGTCATCTACTCCAACCCCTCTGCAATCAGCAGGGACATCCTCTGCTAGATCAGGCTGCTCAGAGCCTTATCCAACCTGACCTGAAATAGCTCCAGGGATGGGTCCTCAACTACCTTCCAGGGCCATGTATTCCAGTCTTCCACCACCCTGATAGTTCAGAACTTGTTCCTAACATTCAGTCTAAATCTCTTCTTCTTCTCTCATTTCAAATCATTGTCCCTTGTCCTGTCCCTGCAGGCCTTTGTAAACTGTCCCTATGCAGCCTTCCTGAAGCCCCCTTCAGGTACTGGCAGGCTGCTATCAGGTCTCCCTGAGCCTCTCCTCTCCAGGCTGAACAACCCCAGCTCCCTCAGCCTGTCCTCGCAGCAGAGGTGTTCCAGTCCCCTGGTCCTTACAACAACCAAAATCCTTGTAACAACTATACCACAAGGCTGATTGTGTATTGCCCTGGTGGCAAAAAAGGTCAATGGCATCCCGGCCTGGATCAGGAATAGTGTGGCCAGCAGGAGCAGGGAAGTCATTGTGCCCGGTACTCAGCGCTGGTTAGGTCACACCTTGAGTCCTGTGTCCAGTTCTGGGCTCCTCAGTTTGAGAAAGATGTTGAGTTGCTCAAACATGTCCAGAGAAGGGCAACAAAGCTGGAGAGGGGTGTGGAGCACAGCCCTGTGAGAAGAAGCTGAGGGAGCTGGGGTTGCTTAGCCTGGAGAAGAGGAGGCTCAGGGGAGACCTTCTTGCTCTCTACAACTAGCTGGAGGGAGGCTGTAGCCAGGTGGGGGTTGGTTTCTTCTCCCACATAACCAGCACCAGAACAAGAGGACACAGTCTCAAGCTGCACCAAGGGAGGTTCAGGCTGGATGTTAGGAAGAAGTTCTTCATAGAAAGAGAGATTGGCCATTGGGATTTGCTGCCCAGGGAGGTGGTGGAGTCACCATCCCTGGAGGTGTTGAAACAGAGCCTGGATGAGGCACTTGATGCCATGGTTTAGTTGATGAGATGGTGTTGGGTGATAGGTTGGACTGGATGATCTCTAAGGTCTTTTCCAACCTGGTTAGTTCTGTATTCTGTTGTATATTGAGCAGCATACATGTCTGAAGCTTGCTCAGCTACCTTATAGAGGTCATTGTTCATGCTGGTGTTTCCAAACAGAGAGAAGTAGGGCAAGCTTCTCAAACGTGGCTGCCTGAAGCAATCTATCCACCTCTCCAAGAAGCTGAACCGAGCAGCCTAATTTTCAGATGCCAATGCTCCCTGTCTGAGACCTTCGAGAATCCTTTGCACTGCACTGTATGTAGCACATCTCTAAGCAGCCCTAAGAATGAAGCACAGGAGCAATTTAAAACCAGTGGCTGGATTGTCAATAGTAACACAGAAGGATGGACTTCAGGGTCAGATGAGGGGACCGAGAGCCTGCTCAGCAAGTTCACTGGTGATACCAAGCTGGGAGGCTTGGCTGAGACACCTGAAGACTGTGAGGCCATCCAGTGAGACTTGGACAGACTGAGAGCTGGGTAGAGAGGAACCAGATGAGGTTCAACAAGGATGAGAACAGAGTCCTGCCCCTGGGGAGCAATAATAAACTGCAGCAGGACAGGCTGGGAGGGGATCTGCTGGGGAGCAGCCCTGGGGAGAAGCACCTGGGAGAGCTGCTGGAGAACAAGTTCTGCATGGGACAGCAATGTGCCCTGGGGGCCAAGAAGGCCAATGGGGATCTTGGGGTGCATTAAAAGAGTGTGTCCAGCAGATGCAGGGAGGTTCTCCTCTCCCTCCACTCTGCCCTGCTGAGACCTCACCTGGAATATTGCATCCAGGTCTGGGCTCCCCAGCTCAGGAGGGACAGGGATCTGCTGGAGAGAGTCCAAGGGGAGGCTACAAGGATGATTAGGGGACTGGAGCACTGCCTGGGGAGGAGAGGCTGAGAGCCCTGGGGCTGTTCAGTCTGGAAAAGAGAAAACCGAGAGGGGATTTGATAAATATTTATAAATATCTGAGGGCTGAGTGTCAGGAGGCAGGGGACAGGCTCTGCTCAGTTGCAACCTGGGATAGGACAAGGAGCAATGGATGTAAACTCCAGCAGAGGAGGTTCCACCTCAACATGAGGAGGAACTTCTTCACTGTGAGGATCCCAGAGCCCTGCAGCATGCTGCCCAGAGAGGTTGTGGAGTCTCCTTTCCTGGAGACTTTCCACCCGTGTCTGGATGTGTTCCTGTGTGACCTGTGCTGGATTCGCTGGTCCTGCTCTGGCAGGGGGTTGGACTTGATGATCTCTCTGGGTCCCTTCCAACCCCTGACATCCTGGGATCCTGTGGTCACATTTTCATAAGTGGTCAGCATGTACTTTGAAAAATATTAAGCTTGATCTGAGTGCTTTAGTAACCAGAAAGATGCAGTGAACTAAAACAAGCTCCTGCTACCTTTGATCAGCTCCCTGGGGCTGGCAAGTTTGTTCAGTTACTTTGTGACAAGCACACAGCAGCAGCCAGAGCTCAGTCATATACTGTCGAAACACCATGGTTACAAACATCCTATTATTAGGATGAGCAAGAGCAGCCCAAGCCTTATGTTACCCAAAGCAAATAAACATCCAGCTAGGACCTATTCTTTCATCCTGTAGAAGCCAAAACAAATTTTTCACCCAAGGGAACTAATAAACTTCCATACTCGGGCAGCATGAATGAGTGTCTGAGCAGATGACAAGTCATCTGTGGAAGAAAATCCTGCAGCAAAGGTTACTTTGCATAGTTTGAAGAAGAAAAGGGAAAAAACAGAACACAGTAAATCATAGAATTGTTAGGGTTGGGAGGGACCTCAAGGATCCAACCTCAAGGTTCCAACCCCCTGCCATGGCCAGGGACACCTCACACTACAGCAGGTTGCTCACAGCCACATCCAGCCTGGCTGCAAACACCTCCAGGCATGAGGCTGCCACCACCTCCCTGGGCAGCCTGTGCCAGGCTCTCACCACCCTCCTGGGGAACAACTTCTTCCTAACATCCAATCTGGATCTACCCATTTCTAGTTTTGCTCCATTCCCCCCAGTCCTATCCCTCCCTGACACCCTCAAAAGTCCCTCCCCAGCTTTCTTGGAGCCCCCTTCAGATACTGGAAGGCCACAATAAGGTCTCCTGGGAGCCTTCTCTTCTCCAGACTGAACAGCCCCAACTCCCTCAGTCTGTCCTCACAGCAGAGCAGCTCCAGCCCTCTGCTCATCCTCGTGGCCCTTCTCTGGACACCTTCCAGCACCTCCACATCCTTCCTGTACTAGGGGCTCCAGAACTAGACACAGTGCTCCAGGTGTGGTAGGATGTTAAAAGAAAAGAGAGTTTTGCTGTCTTTATGTGTTGTGGGTTGGAATTTTACTCCCCCTGGGATAAATTTACCAGACTAACTCAGAATTTTGGAAGGAAAATGCACCTCTCTGAGCAGCCTGCTCCAGGGCTCTGCCACCCTCACTGTCAAGAAGTTTCTCCTCATGTTGAGCTGAAACCTTCTGTGTTCAAGCTTGTACCTGTTGTTCCTTGTCTTCTTCCTGTGCACCACCCAAAAGAGCTTGGCCCCCTCCTCTTGACCCCCAGCCCTCAGCCATTGATAGACATTGATCAGATCCTCTCTTAGCCTTCTCTTCTCCAGACTAAACAGCCCCAGGGCTCTCAGTCTCTCTTCACAGGGGAGATGCTGAAGTCCCCTAATCATCCTCGTGGCTCTCCCTTGGACTCTCTCCAGCAGGTCTCTGTCTCTCTTCAACTGGGGAGCCCAGAACTGGACACAGGATTGCAGCTGTGGTCTCAGCAGGGCAGAGCAGAGGGGGAACAGAACCTCCCTAACCCTGCCGGCCACATTTTCTTGCTGCCCCCCAGGATCCCATTGGTTCTCTTAAAGTGTTCTTAAACTAGATAGAAATCTGCAGGAGCAATGAAATGAAATAAACTTACCTCTGTTACTTAGTTACTTCCTCAGTCTCTAAGAAAAAAATAAACACAAATAAACTTCTTCCAGGCCCTTGATGAATTTCTATGGAATTAAGCAAAACTGTAACTTTCTGAAACATCCAGACACTACTTGAGGACTCTGAGATGTTTGTTGCCAGAGAAATGTGCAGAGGTTTTACCTGGATGCAACTGGAAACTGAAAACTAAATGCTTGCAACGACACATCAAAGCATCTGAACGCTCTTTGGGACTGTAAATCTCTCTGTTGAAAAACTTCTGCCCCAAAAAAGCATTCCACAGAAATGGGCTGCAGCAGCTGAAGTGAGAGTGCTGAGCAGGATTCAACTTGGAGAAGGACAAGTCCTTGTTAATGGGAAAGAAGGGCTCTGTGGGAGATGCTGGCAGCCAAAACCAACAAGCTCCTTTCACTAGGTCTCAAAGAATAATTCTGAATTTAAGGACTGGAATTACAGAAAGCAGGAAACAAACAAAACAAAACCCCCAAACCAAACAAACACAAGAAATGAGACTCCCAGTGCTGGAAGTGAGAGCATATCTCATCTCCAGCCAGAATACTAAGTCCATTCCACAGCTGAGTTGTTGGAACTCTTCCATCATCTCCAATCATTCGGTTAGGGTTTTTTTTCCCATTTTATTCCCCTCCTATTTTCAAAATCACAGAATCACAGAAACATTCAGGTTGGAAAAGACCCTCAGGGTCACCAAGTCCAGCCCAGAGCCCTACTCTACAAGGCTCACCCCTAAACACTACATCCAAACCACCTTGAAACACATCCAGGCTTGGGGACTCCACCACCTCCCTGGGCAGCACATTCCAATCCCTGACCACTCTTTACATGAAAAAATGCTTCCTAATGTCCAGTCTAAACCTACCCAGCTGCAGCTTGAGGCCATTCCCTCTTGTTCTGTCACTAATTACCTGGGAGAAGAGACCAGCAGAAGCCTCTCCACAACCTCCCTTCAGGTAGCTGCAGAGAGCAGTGAGGTCTGTCCCCAGCCTCCTCTTTTCCACACTAACCATCCCCAGCTTCTTCAGTCTCTCTTCATCAAATTAATTCTCCAGGCCCTTCACAGCTTCCTTGCCCTTCTCTGCACTGGCTCCAACACCTTCACATCTCTCTTTTATCAAGGTGCCCAAAACTGGACACAATACTCAAGGTGTGGCTGTACCCAGTGGCAGCTTGAGGCCATTCCCTTCTTGTTCTGTCACTAACTACTTGGGAGAAGAGACCAGCAGCAGCCTCTCCACAACCTCTTTTCAGGTAGTTGTAGAGAGCAATGAGGTCTCCCCTCAGCCTCCTCTTTTCCAAACTGAACAGGAACTGAAACAGGAGGTGTTCATTGAAGACTTGATGGGGTGCTTGGCTGTATGGTCTAGTTGTTGGATGGGTTGGATTGTTTGATGGGTTGGATAGAGATCTTGAAGGTCTCTTCCAACCTGGTGTATTGTATTGTATTGTATAGGTTGAGCAAATATTGCTTGATAGACTTGATGGACTTGATAGATAGACTTGATAGAGACTTGATACACGATAGATCTTGATAGGTCTCTTGGTTGCCTGGTCTATTCTATTCTATTCTATTGGATATTCTGGATTCTATTCTTGAAGGTCTGGTCTATTCTATTCTATTCTATTCTATTCTATTCTATTCTATTCTATTCCATTCTATTCCATTCCATTCCATTCTATTCCATTCTATTCCATTCCATTCCATGTAGCTCCAAGCAGGAGAAATACTCTATCTAATCTGTCTATCAATCATCTATCTATCTATCTATCTATCTATCTATCTATCTATCTATCTATCTATCTATCTCTCAATCCATCTATCTATCCATCTATCTATCCATCCATCTATCCATCTATCAATCCATCCGTCTATTCTATTCTATTCTATTCTATTCTATTCTATTCTATTCTATTCTATTCTATTCTATTCTATTCCATTCTATTCCATTCCATTCCATGTAGCTCCAAGCAGGAGAAATACTCTATCTAATCTGTCTATCAATCATCCATCTATCTATCTATCTATCTATCTATCTATCTATCTATCTATCTATCTATCTATCTATCTCTCAATCCATCTATCTATCCATCTATCTATCCATCCATCTATCCATCTATCAATCCATCCATCTATCCATCTATCTATCTATCTATCTATCTATCTATCTATCTATCCATCCATCCATCCATCTATCTATCCATCTGTCTGTCTATCTATCTATCTATCTATCTATCTATCTATCCATCCATCCATCCATCTATCTATCCATCCATCCATCTATCTATCCATCTGTCTGTCTATCTATCTATCTATCTATCTATCTATCTATCTATCCATCCATCCATCCATCTATCTATTCATCCATCCATCTATCCATCCATCTATCTATCCATCTATCTCTCTCTATATATATATATATCCATCTATCTGTCCATCTACCTATATCACTATATACATCTCTTAATAAATACAGAATCCAATGCTCTCTGCAGATCAATATGTAACATGCACCACAGTGCTGAAGTAAATGAAGCACAGTTTCAATTGATGGTTGCCTTTTCATTCCATTGCTCCAATATTCCAATACTCTTCTGGGAAAGAAAAAAACCATAGGGAATATGCTTTTGGGGGAGTTTCTTTAGATGTTATACTGGTATCCTAATAATCAAATTACATAACTATTGCCTTGAAAATATTTCTGTGCTGCAAGAAAAGCCTGGCAGATGCTGGGGATGAACCTGGTCTTCTACTAGCTAAACCAGAAAGAGCTAGATGCAGCACCTTAGCAATAGAGATATGAGCCAAGGCTTTATGCCTTGTGCTAGGTTTTTATTTAAGCAAAAGGATTTGCTGATCATTTTAGGAATGCAAATGGTTCTTCAAACATCAAAGGGCTATCAGTACCTTAAAATGTCTATTAACAACCAAAAGCTGGAAGTAATCACCAAATAGTTATTGCCACAGAGCCACAGAATGTTAGGGACTGGAAGGGACCTCAAAAAGCTCATCCAGACCAGCCCCCTGCCAGAACAGGACCACCCAGAGCAGATCACACAGGAACACATCCAGGCAGCTTTTGAATATCTCCATAGAGGGAGACTCCACAACCCCCTGAGCAGCCTGTTCCAGGGCTCTCTCACCCTCATGTTTCCATGGAACTTCCTACGCCCCAACTTCCACCATTGCCCCTGGTGCTGTCCTTGGGCATCACCCAGCAGAGCCTGGCTCCAGCCTCTGGCCACTCATCCTGCACATCTTCATCAATATGAATGAGGTCACCTCTCACTCTCCTCCTCTCCAAGCTACAGAGCCCTCAGCTCCCTCAGTCTCCCCTGGCAAGGAAGATCTTCCACTCCCTTCATCATTTTGTGACTCTGTGCTGGACTCTCTCAAGCATTTCCCTGAGGTTCTTCTTGAACTGAGGAGCCCAGAACTGCACACAAATATTCCAGATGTAGCCTCACCGGGGCAAAGTACAGAGGGAGGAAAAACCTCTCTCGACCTACTGACCACAGCCCTTCTAATAACAACCCATTGGCCTTCTTGGCCACAAAGGCACGTAGCATGCTCTGTCACAACTCCCTGCAGCGCACTGATACAAGTAGAAATCATTTAGGAGCACTGTGTTATATCCTATTAGATAGCAAAGCCATTGTATTAAGCCATGAATATGCTAGGGAGTTGATTTAAAATCCCCTTACTGTACACACCACTTGTTATTTTTTCAATTAAACTCATTCAGGATTGGAATTCAGCATCACTGAGTTTCCCTGAGTGCTCTCACAGGCAGTTGAACATCTGGAGGTAAAAAAGCAACAATAGAAAAGGAAAGATGCCACACAGGTTCTTCACACCAGGCTAAACAAAACTCCTTACTCCCTGCATGCTGCTTGAAAGTGGAAGTAAAATAGCTCTGAGATAGGAGCTGTAGAGCCTGAGACCATCAAGACAGAATAAAGGGTTATGAAAATGCATAAATATATTCGGGGGGGATTCTAGGGTGCCATTTCTGTCATCTGCAAGATGAGTTTCCCTTCTGGGTTCCAATTTCTGTTGCTTTAGAGGCTGAGTGAGTATTGCATTTTTGCTGCTCCTTGCACCATATGTATCTCCGAGGTTTTGCTCATTCTTAATTGAAAAAAGATTAATTAAATGCCTCTGCAGAATTTTTAGTGTCTTCAAGACTCTTCTGTTTCTGGGAAGAGGTCTGCATCAGGACAGAAATGGGAAAGAGTGTAGGGAGTACTGTGTCTTGAGTACTTGAGTCCTGTGTCCAGTTCTGGGCCCCTCAGTTTAAGAAAGATGTTGAGTTGCTCAAATGCACCCAGAGAAGGGCAAGAAAGCTGGGGAGGGGTCTGGAGCACAGCCCTGTGAGGAGAGGCTGAGGGAGCTGGGGTTGCTTAGCCTGGAGAAGAGGAGGCTCAGGGGAGACCTTCTTGCTCTCTACAACTACCTGAAGAGAGGTTGTAGCTGGGTGGGGGTTGGTCTCTTCTCCCAGGCAAGCAGCACCAGAACAAGAGGACACAGTCTCAAGCTGTGCCAGGGGAGGTTTATGCTGGATGTTAGGAAGAAGTTCTTCATAGAAAGAGAGATTGGCCATGGGGATGTGCTGCCCAGGGAGGTGGTGGAGTCACCATCCCTGGAGGTGTTGAAAAAGAGCCTGGATGAGGCACTTGGTGCCATGGGTTAGTTGATGAGATGTGTTGGGTGATAGGTTGGACTGGATGATCTCTAAGGTCTTTTCCAACCTGGTTAATTCTATACTCTGAATGTAGATGAGCAGAGAGACAGACAATTCAGAGGGTGTTCTCTGAAGAGGCTCCATGTCCTACCAGCTTAAAGGCAGCAAAGTGTTTGTCAGTTGTTCCTGTGGTCCACAATCACTTCCCAGAGCTGCAACTTGCATTCATTTTGTACATATTTTATGCATAAAGTAAAGCTGCCTCAAGCACTGTTGGCTTGGACGAGTTGGTCTTGCTCAGCACATCGCAGAGGGGCTCAGTAACCTTGGCTGAGTTGCAAGGGTGAAGTTGTGCTGTATTTTTTCACACTGATGAACTGTTCTGGAAGGAAATAAAACCTCCTGAGTGAGCATTTTTGCCCTGTCAAACACCATTCTGCCCCTTCTCATCTTCCTTTTTATAATGGAGATGGTTAGCATAATCATAGTTAGGGCTGTTACTTCCTGTGCTCTTATCTTTGTGGAGGTTCCTGTGTACAAATATAAATAAAGCTGAGGTCTCCTCTTACCTCAGCTGGCCTTGGGGAGCATTCTTTGGAATCAAAAATATTGTGTTGAAACGCAGGAGTTTGCTGCTCAGAAGTTCCCTGCAGAACTGCCATGGCACAGCAGCCAGGGTAGGCAGTGTAGGGTTTCCACTCCATTTGTCTGACTGTCTCATTGTGTTTCATGCAGGCTGATGAATTAACTTTCAGGAAGGAAGGAACCATGCACAGAGTGCAGTGATTGCTGACATTTTTAATGGGCAATTCGTGTAAAAAAGAGGCTAATGATGTGGCTACAGCAGCTTCAGCAGCGAGGTGAGTGGCACCTGGGACTCAGCTCTGGGGAGGCCACTCCTGGAGCATTGTGTCCAGTTTAGGGCACCTCAAGACAAGAGAGATGTGGAGGTGCTGGAGCCAGTGCAGAGGAGGGCAAGGAAGCTGGGAAGGGCCTGGGGAATAAATCTGATGGAGAGCAACTGAAGGAGCTGGGGATGGTTAGTGTGGAGAAGAGGAGGCTGAGGGGAGACCTCATTGCTCTCTACAACTGCCTGAAAGGAGGTTGTGGAGAGGCTGCTGCTGGTCTCTTCTCCCAGGTAATTAGTGACAGAACAAGAGGGAATGGCCTCAAGCTGTGACTGAATAGGTTTAGAGTGGACAGTAGAAAAAATTTCCCATCAAGAGTGGTCAGGGATTGGAATATGCTGCCCAGGGAGGTGGTGGAGTCCCCAAGCCTGGATGCGTTTCAAGGTGGTTTGGATGCAGTGCCTGGGGCTATGGTTTTGGGGTGCCTCTTGTAGAGCAGGGTTCTGGGTTGGACTTGGTGATCCTGAGGGTCTTTAGATGTGGTGCTTGGGGCTGTGGTTTAGGGGTGAACCTTGCAGAGTAGGGTTCTGGGTTGGACTTGGTGATCCTGAGGGTCTTTTGCAACCTGAATATTTCTGTGACTGTAAAAACCTCTGAGCCCTAACTCACAGCTGATCACTCAGCTCACAAGCTCCTTGCTGCTCTTTCAGAAACACTACCTCTTGTAACCCACTTTCTGTCCTACATTCAGGCATACATAGAACTAAATTAAGGACTCTCATGCTGGTTTCAATCTTGACATTTCATTTCCAAGATTCAAAGCAAGCAGTTCCCCATCTCTTCTGAACATTGTCTGTTGGCATCAGTACCCAGACATGCATTAGCAGAAAATCATTAACCCAAGCAGCAGCAGCAAGACATGAATGCAGGAAGAGAATGCTGGTTTGTGATTGATCCAACATCTCTGGGAGGTTTTCTGTGCCTCACGTACTGAAACTGATTGTGAGAACATTCTGAGGCTGTCCTTCCAAATTCTGCTGCAATGTAAAGTGAAAGGGTTTGCACTTCCATGTCAAAGGTAAACTCACTTTTGACTGAGGACTGATACTGTACTTTTGTGTCATTAATTGTTGGGAGCTTCCCAATGTCTGTGGTATCATATTCAAGAAATGGCTACAGCCCCACAGAGAGCTGTTGGAGCGAGTCCAGAGGAGGGTCACAAAGACGATCCAAGGGCTGGAACACCTCTGCTGTGACGATAGGCTGAGGGAGCTGGGGGTGTTCAGCCTGGAAAAGAGAAGAGGCTGGGGGGACCTTAGAGCTGCTTTCCAGTCACTGAAGGGATCCTACAGGAAGGCTGCAGAGGGACTAGCAGGGCAAATAGCAATAGGACAAGGGCAAATGGTTTGAAGATGAGGAAGAGTAGGTTCAGACTGAATCTTAGGAAGAAGTTCTTCGGTAGGAGGGTGGTGAGACTCTGAAACAGGTTGCCCAGGGTGGCTGTGGATGCTTCATCCCTGAGGAGTGTTCAAGGCCAGGCTGGATGAGGCCTTGAGCAGCTGCGTCTAGTTGAGAAGTGCCCCTGCCCATGGTGGGGAGGTTGGAGTAGATGAGCTCTGAGGTCCCTGCCACCCTGAGCCCATCTATGATTCTATGATTTATAAACAGGGACAGTGTAAAATAAGTTTAGATAACACTTCCTCACCACTGCAGCATCCTTCTGGAATGCCTATGATGAAAGAAGCACAGAAATGTTAGACAAGGTGTAGCCAGGGAGCAGTGTCCTGTTGGGGTCAGCTCCTCCGGTGGCTGCTGTCCAACAAGTGGATTGTTTGCACAGTCGCATCCATGAAGGCAAGGTGCTGACCCTGTGTCACCTACCCCAGGTGATACTGTTCTGGCAGAGGGCTTGGACTAGATGATCTGTTGAGGACCCTCCCAAGCCCTGACACTCTGATTCTGTGTTGGTTCAGTCAAGTGTATGACTCCACTCTTGCTTTCCAGATTCTGCAGCCTCGAAAGGCAGTTGGCCCACTGGGTATAAAAATTCACTGCCTGGCTCATATAGTGTTGTGCTGTCAGTGGGCTCAGAAGATACATTATCTCCTTGGAGAAAGGCACAGGGACTGATGAGAACAAATGGCGTGGTTCCCTTCAAGTCCTTCTGCAAGTGGGCTAGAGTTGCCATCCTTTGATCTCCAGGAAAGAAATGGAGGCTTTGGTTCCTAGACTTGGCACAATGCCTGCAGCAAGGGAGGATTTGCTGGAGCCCCATTGCATACCAGCCCTTCAGAACTCTTTCCGTGGTTCACATGCCCTTTTCAGCAGCATTATCCCCAGGATAGGAAGCATGTGAAGTTTGGAGGAAACCTGTATATTATTCCCAGCCCTCCCTTGGACAGATCCCAAATTCCTTGGTGTGGAAGGGCTGTGAGGTTCAGAACTGGAGGAAAGGGTTCTGGCAAACACAGGCAACTGGAAAGAGAGCCATCCATGTGCAGAGATCCTTCCACAGATGAATCAGGGCAAAAAGTGATTTTACATGTTCCTTCATTGTCCTTCCCACCTTGTAAACATTCCTAAAGCCTGTCTGTAAGCCCTGTATAAAGAAGTGCTAATAACCATATGTCAGTACTGGAAATGGTTTCTCCCACACCTAAAGAGCCAAGTTCATCCCACATGTAATTCCACTGGCTTTAATAGCTTTGCAGGAGGAAGGACACTGGCCTGGTAAGTCCACCCAAAAGCTGCAGATTCTGCTGAGAACAGCTGCCTGCCTTGTGAGTAGGATGAATCACCACAGCTCTCAGTTGCTCAGGCCCCTGCAACAGACTTCTCTTCACCTCCATATGCAGTTCTGCCTGCAAATCTCTAAATTATCTGGCCACCAGCTGCTTGAAAGTCCTGAAAGCCCCATTTTAAGAGATAAGGACAGCAGAGCAGCCCTTGCTCTCCATGTTTAAACTGTGTCCATCAGTTGTGTATCTGTGTTGTGTTTATATTGTACTTACACGAGACACTGGCACAGGTTGCCCAGGGAGGTGGTGGAAGCCTCATCCCTGGAGGTTTCTAAGGCCAGGCTGGATGTGGCTGTGAGCAACCTGCTGTAGTGTGAGGTGTCCTTGGCCATGGCAGGGGGTTTGGAACTGGATGATCCTTGAGGTGCCTTCCAACCCTAATAATTGCTCTCCTCAGAGCTTTCTCTTTTCCAGACTGAACGGCCCCAGCTCCCTTAGCCTGACCTCATGGGAGAGGAGCTCCAGCCCTCTGTCCATCCTTGTGGCCCTTCTCTGGACACTTTGCATCATCCCTCTGGTTATAGGGGCTCCAGAACTGGATGCAGTACTCCAGGTGGGGTCTCACATTCCCAAATAATTGTCAGACACAGATAAGTTTCTGCTACCAGTGCAAAGGCTTTAATCTGTTCCTCTTATCTATTTTATTTAAAATCCTGGGAGAACCATTCAAGACAGGACAATGACCTTGTAGAGTAGGGTTCTGGCTTGCACTTGGTGATCCTGAGGGTCTTTTCCAACCTGAATGTTTCTGTGATTTTCTATAATTCTGTGATTCTATATTTTATTTAGCCTACTGCAAGGCACTTCTTGATTAGCTGCACTATCCCAGAAGAGGGTTTGGTTTGGTTTGGTTTGGTTCTTTCTGATCTATTTCTTGGTTTGCAGAAAGGAAGAATGAGTATTCACCTTCCTTTATCCACTAAGTCACAAACTAGAACTAGGATGTAGGTCAGGGCGAACAGATGCACATAGAGGTATTAAATTGCTTCAGTAAATCTTGATCCTGTGGTCAGGAAAAGCTGGATGCCAGCTTTACAGGAAGAAAAACAGACCAAAATGGACCAGCAGAGAGTTTCAGAGAAGCTAGGGGGCAAATTTTCATGGGATCATGTGAGGATGCTATTTAACAAATTCTCTTCTATTACAGTGGTTCTGTGACCCTGGTGGTGCCTTCCAGTCTTATGTTCCTATAAATACCTTGCTTAAGAACTAATTCCTCTTGACAATCTGACAGAGCTTCAGCTCACAACAGAGCATGCCACCAGTTAGTTTATCTTGTGGCTAAACTCAGCTTTTGATTTCTGCTTTCTGTTGCTGCGTTGTTCTGGACAGAAAGATACTGATGCCAGTGTTACTCGTGGAGGATTTTCACTTCAGCAGTAAACAAACTTCCAGCTCCTTCCTTCAATGACAGATGCTCTCCAGTGAAAGATCTGAAAATGACATTCATATTCTTTCTTTCTTTCCTTTTTTTTTTTGCAAGTGGTGCATTCTAGGATCCTGAATTAGAAATGCACTTGCAAATCTGCACGAAGTCCAGTTAAAAGAACCTGCTTGCATCAGAAGTTCACCCTTACAAGAAGCAGAACATCAGACACTGCAATTAGTCTTAACTAAAAAAAAAAAAAAAAGGAAAGAGAGAAAATAGCAGAGGAAAGGTCTTCAGAATGAATGAAGATTAGTTATTTTAATCACACCAGAGCTTTTTTGGTTTTATTTACATTGGGTTTCCATGATGGAATAAAACATGAGATGATGTAGTTGTGTGAAAATGAGTTTCCATGGGCTGTGCTGAGAAAGAGACGCACAACATAAACCTAAGCTCTTGCATGATGCAATGCATGCACAAAACCATCCTTTCACAGAGTCACACAACAGCCAGGGATGGAAGGGACCTCAAAAAATCATCCAGTTCCAAGCCCCCTGCCATGGGCAGGGACACCTCACACTACAGCAGGTTGCCCAGAGACACATCCAGCCTGGCCTTAAAAACTTCCAAGGATGAGGCTTCCACCACCTCCCTGGGCAGCCCTCTGAGATCATCAAGTCCAACCATCAAACTGACACCACCATGGCCATCAAACCATGTCCTGCAAGTTCAAGTGCCTTGAACACCTCCAAGGACGGTGACTCCACCACTTCCCTGGGCAGCCTAATCCAATGCCTGATCACTTCCAGGAAAGAAATTTTTCCCATTATCCAACCTAAACATCCACTGTTCCAGTGATCCAGTACCTCATGGTAAAGAACCTGTTCCTAGCATCCAATCCTGTTGGGAGCAAGTTCTTTACCATGAGACTAGTGGAACACTGGAACAGGTTGCCCAGGGAAGTGGTTGGGGTCCCATCCCTGGAGATATTAAAAGTGAGGCTGGACAGGGCTCTGTGCAACCTGATCTAGTGGAGGATGTCCCTGCTGACTGCAGAGGGGGTTGGACTGGATGACCTTTGGAGGTCCCTTCCAACCCAGACCATTCTCTGATTCTATGATTCTAATCCTCCTATGATTCTAATCCTCCCCTGGCACAATTTCAGGACAATTCCTCTCATCCTATCGTCAGACACAGATGAAGCCTCCAGCTGCTCCAGTCACATTTTGGGCACTTCAGCTAAACAATGGGATGAATCCATGTGTATTAGCTGCAGTGAAATCCACTTTGAAATCTTGCAAGTAGAATACAAATCCTAGGTCAAGTTGCAGTGCAGTGCCAGTGATGTGTTTGTGCGGGGTACACATTGCATGTGGGTGCAGGCAGGCTTGATGTAAGCTAAAGCAGAGCAGCCTGGGGAAAAAAGGAACTAGTTTCCAGAAGAATGTAGAAAACTTTTACAGGCAGATCTCAGGATAAATTGTTTCTAAGGAGTGAGATTTATCCACAAAGTGGAATAATATACAGAATAAAGAATTGACCAGATTGGAAAAGACCTTCGAGATCATCGAGTCCAACCTATCACCCAACACCATCTAATCGACTAAACCATGGCACCAAGTGCCTCATCCAGGCTCTTCTCAAACACCTCCAGGGATGGTGACTCCACCACCTCCCTGGGCAGCCCATTCCAAAGGCCAGTCTCTCTTCCTGTGTAGAATTTCTTCCTCACATCCAGCCTAAACCTCCCCTGGCACAGCCACTCAAATGCAACAAAGCCACTCAAATGCAACATTGGATTTGTTCTGATTGAGGCTGATGATCTGGTGAGACCGTTTTGACCCCATGCAGCAACAAGAATGATAACAAAACCTAGTGGTAATAAGCTAAACTTTAGTGCTGACCTCTGTAAAGAGTTCTGGCCAAGATTCATATCGTCAGTGACATCCAGGATCAACAAGGCTTGCAAGCAGTGGACTCAGAATGAAGTTGCCTTATTTTGGCAGCAAAATATTCTGCATGTAGCAAAGGCATATGTTTCAAACTCCAAGGACTTCACTTCAAATTACAGCAAAACCCCAAAAAAACTAAAGAATGTTTTGAAGTGTAGTCATTTGATAATCATTTTGCTTTAAAACAAGCAACATATTTCTATCTAATGGGAGCCACATCCTTAGCAAGTGAACCAACAGTATGACAAACACACGCACACACAAAAAGACCAACCTGCTCTTAAATATAATTCCAAAACAAATTACATCTAGCTCTTTGTTGTTGTTGTTGTTGTTGTTGCTGCTGCTGTGCTCTGTTTTCCTTTTTTTGGCTGCCTGTAGAACTCCCACAATTTTTGCAGTGCTACAGTGACAAATGCTATGAGAAAAGACCTGGTTCACTGCCAGAAATCTACTCTAGACTTCAGTATATGTTTCTGCTTTCAGGAGTCAATTGTTTTCCTTCTCTCCCAGGGGCCACTAGCTACCTTATTACCAGAAAGAATGACCCCTTGACAGCACAATTGAGATCCAGAAACTCAACAAAATTGTAACCCCTCTAGTGGCATCAGAATTCTAATCAACAGCAGAGGGGCTGGAAGACAAATACACTTGTATATGAGGCCACCATATTAGAAAGTGGCTCCTCTACTTGCAAAGAAACCTATTTCTATTTGGCTCCTTTTGATATTTTTATTACCCCCTTTCTTGTAACCTTTTCATTGCTAGGGTTCTTAAGGCAGAAGGCTTTTCACAGCAAGGGAATTATCTGCAACTCGGTTTACACAGTTTGCTGCCTGCTCCTTCTCTTGCAATCTATTTTGTGCAGCATACAACCAGACATGGGAGCCCCCTGGTCATTACTGAGTTGTTTTTACCTCTCTTATTCAGCTTAGCCCACTGGCAGAACTGTTGTTCCATCAGTATCTTTATTGCCACATCAGAATCTCCAGCCTTGAAAGCATAGAGGAGAATGAGCCCAGTTATATTAAGGTGAGCTTTACACCTTGCACTTGCAGAGGCATGCACTGAAAAGGTGCAGCGTTACCAGCTGATGATGTTTCCTCTTGTGCTATCACTTCACAGGATCGGGAGCTCACAGGATGTGAGGGTTGGAAGGAATGGAATGGAATGGAATGGAATGGAATGGAATGGAATGGAATGGAATGGAATGGAATGGAATGGAATGGAATGGAATGGAATAGAATAGAATAGAATAGAATAGAATAGAATAGAATAGAATAGAATAGAATAGAATAGAATAGAATAGAATAGAATAGAATAGAATAGAATAGAATAGAATAGAATAGACTAGACCAGACCAGACCAGACCAGACCAGACCAGACCAGACCAGATTGGGAAGAACTTCTTCCTAACATCCAGCCTAAACTTCCCCTGGTGCAGCTTGAGACTGTGTCCTCTTCTTCTGGTGCTGGTTGCCTGGGAGAAGAGACCAACCCCCACCTGGCTACAACCTCCCTTCAGGGAGTTGTAGAGAGCAAGAAGGTCTCCCCTGAGCCTCCTCTTTTCCAGGCTAAGCAACCCCAGCTCCCTCAGCCTCTCCTCATAAGGACCTCTGAAGATCATTGAGTCTAAACCCCCTGCCAGAGCAGGACCATAGAATTCAGCACAGGGTGTCTGGAAACTTTTATTTCTTTGCAATTATTTTTTGGAGAGTATTTTTTTTTCTTTACTGTAAGATATTTCTCAGGAGTGATTATGACTGAAAAGCAGTCAGCTTGGTTGCTGAATCCCTTTCCATACCGAAGCTGTGAGAAACTAATGTAGTTTCAGATCAACACATGCAAAAATGGTTTGGGAACACAAGACCCTAGTCTACTTTTCCCTGCACACACAGAGCCCTGCCCCAGGCTACCAAAAATCTGTGCCTCTAAATTTCCTAATTTTGTTTCCTCTTTTTTTTCACTTCAATATTAGCATACTGTAAGAAAATCTCAGGGGGAGTTTAGAGGCTTGAAAAGCGTCATGTTGTTTGCTTGTTTCTTGTGATTTTTATTACCAGGATTACTTGATGTGCATTAGAAGGGATTTTTATATATATATATATTTTTATGAACATAGAATCACAAAATTGTCAGGGTTGGAAGGGACCTCGAGGCTCAGCCAGTTCTAACCCCCCTGCCATGGCCAGGGACACCTCACACTACAGCAGGTTGCTCACAGCCACATCCAGCCTGGCTGCAAAAACCTCCAGGGATGAGGCTTCCACCACCTCCCTGGGCAACCTGTGCCAGTCTCTCACCACCCTCATGGGGAAGAACTTCTTCCTCACATCCAATCTGAATCTAACAATTTCTACTTTTGCTCCATTTCCCCCAGTCCTATCACTCCCTGACACCCTCCTCAGCTTTCTTGCTCAAACATGTCCAGAGAAGGGCAAGAAACCTTGGGAGGGGTTTGGAACACAGCCCTGTGAGGAGAGGCTGAGGGAGCTGGGGTTGCTTAGCCTGGAGAAGAGGAGGCTCAGGGAGACCTTCTTGCTCTCTACAACTACCTGAAGGGAAGTTGTAGCCAGGCAGAGGCTGGTCTCTTCTCCCAGGCAATCAGCACCAGAACAAGAGGACACAATCTCAAGCTGTGCCAGGGGAGGTTTAGGCTTGGTGTTAGGAAGAAATTCTTCCCAGCAAGAGAGATTGGCCATTGGAATGTGCTGCCCAGGGAGGTGGTGGAGTCACCATCCCTGGAGGTGTTTGAGAAGAGCCTGGATGAGGCACTCGGTGCCATGGTTTACTTGATTAGATGGTGTTGGGGGATAGGTTGGACTGGATGATCTCTTCTAACCTGGTTAATTCTGTATTTTACAAACAACAAAAGCAAAGGTGTTAGACCCCTACATCATCCTTGGAAAGAGCAGCAAATGGCCAGCCTCACACCTTCCAGAACAGAAGCAGCACAAATGCCAACAATGTGATTTGTTTTGGTCTGCACTGTCCCACCACCAAGATGCCAGAGCAACGTGGAGAAATCACCACAAGCTCACCTGCCTTTCCCCACCGATGCACAGCAGTTCTGCTGCAGACAGGAGCGAGGGAGGAGGTTGTGAGAAGGGCTCTGGAAACCAGGCTGTGATCTCTGGCAAGGGCAGCTGAAGTAATCTCTTGGGTTTTAGGACAGTGCCTTACAGTGAGCATCGTGTGCCCAAGCTCTTCCCTTGTCAACAGTCGTACTATAGGGAGAGCTGCTTTGCACCCATGTTTTGCCTCTGCACATCCAAACCCAGGTTTGAGGCCTTAAATAATAATCAAAAGGGGAAATTGACAGTTTGGGATTCATATCCAAAACTGTGTGGCCTCATATTGTCACATCTTTTTAATTCCTATTCCAAAGCCCAGAAGGAAGTTACACAGATTGCTTACAGGTGTGAGTACCACACATTAAAAGCAACATGTCGAAATGGCGCTGTCAAAGCATGAGACCTACCTGGCTGATGGAGCATTCTGAAAAAGAGCAGCTCTGAGCTTCCCTTTAACTGAATGAAGGGGAGAATCTGAAGATGTAACAATGAACAGGAAAGTAGCTTCTTCCTCCAGACTCATCACGGTAAATGGTTCTGCGCATTGTTCGAAGGCTGCGCACCACTGCGCTCTGTGGCGGAGGGGAAAGGGAGGGAACTCCCAGTGACGTTTTGATGAGACAACAAATAAAAATAATATTTTGACAGGGAGCTCATCCTATTAAAAGAAAAAAATATATAAAAGGAAAGAAATCTCTCCAGCTCAACCAGAAATCTCCTTAATGTGAGATATATTGAGGGTGTGTGTAGAGCAATACTTAAAGGACATGTGCCATTCGCCACAGACCATACAGTGTGACTGAAGACCTTGGCATTACAGGATAGGATAGGATAGGATAGGATAGGATAGGATAGGATAGGATAGGATAGGATAGGATAGGATAGGATAGGATAGGATAGGATAGGATAGGATAGGATGGGATGGGATGGGATGGGATGGGATGGGATGGGATGGAATGGAATGGAATGGAATGGAATGGAATGGAATGGAATGGAATGGAATGAACCAGGTTGGAAGAGACCTTTGAGATCATCAAGTCCAACCTATCACCCAGCGCCATCAAATCAACTAAACCATGGCACCAAGCACCCCATCAAGTCTCTTCCTAAACACCTCCAGTGATGGGGACTCCACCACCTCCCTAGGCAGCACATCCCCATGGCCAATCTCTCTTTCTGGGAAGATTTTCTTCCTAACATCCAGCCTGAAGCTCCCCTGGCACAGCTTGAGACTGTGTCCTCTTGGTCTGGTGCTGGTTGCCTGGGAGAAGAGAACAACCCCCACCTGGCTACAACCTCCCTTCAGGGAGTTGTAGAGAGCAAGAAGGTCTTCCCTGAGCCTCCTCTTCTGCAGGCTAAGCAACCCCAGCTCCCTCAGCCTCTCCTCACAGGGCTGTGCTCCAGACCCCTCCCCAGCTTTGTGGGCTTAGTTTTAAATACCACTGAGAGACAGTTTTGTCATATGCTTCCTAAAAATAGCAAGGATTTGCTCCAGCATTCCTTGCTCATGCTGCCAGGTTGAACTGGTGCTTGGCTACCAAATAGATACAAAGAGGCTAAATTTCTGTGTGTATGCAAAGCTGGGGGGGGAGTTTGCTGCTTGGGATTTTTATTTTCACACCAGTATTGGGATTTATTTGCCCTCCTGATGAAACATTTACCTCACTCTACCTCATCAATATTAACCTCACAGCTCAACAGATCTTCATATCGACAGAATAGAGAGGTCAATATCTCCTTATTATTATTTAATAAGTATTTCATTGTCGGTAACTGAGTGAGAACAAACATCTGTGCAGTGTAACGGGCATGCACTTTAATTTTGCAAGGTTACTCTCTTGCCTACACTGGACAGAAGAAAGCTAACCTCTAGCGGGGGGGGAGAAAAATCCCCCAGTAATACCAGCACACCAAATGACAACATGTTGAAGGACACTTAAACTGAATAAAACAGGGGGCTGGGGGGTTGGGTTTTGGTTTGGGGGTGTTTTTTTAGTCCCAGTTTTCACAGAATCACCAAGGTTGGAAGAGACCTCAAAGATCAAGTCCAACCTGTCACCACAGACCTCATGACTAAACCATGGCTTCAAGTGCCACGTCCAGTCCCCTCTGGAACACCTCCAGGGACAGTGACTCCACCACCTCCCCAGACAGCACATTCCAATGGCTAACGACTCTCTCAGTGAAGAACTTTCTCCTCACCTCCAGCCTAAACTTCCCCTGGCACAGCTTGAGACTGTGTCCTCTTGTTCTGGTGCTGGTTGCCTGGGAGAAGAGACCAACCCCACCTGGCTACAACCTCCCTTCAGGGAGTTGTAGAGAGCAATGAGGTCTCCCCTGAGCCTCCTCTTCTCCAGGCTAAACAATCCCATATACAAATGCTGGGTGTGTTGTGCTGTGGCTACTATGATTGATAGGAGATACATCCATTTCAAGGTCTGTGAATTTAAGTAAATTGTTATCAGTGGTACCACTGCTGCTTTTTTTTTTTTTAAGTGTTTTGTTGTTGTTGTTGGTTGGTTGGTTGCTGGTTTGGGTTTTTTGTTTGGTTTGGGTTGTTGGGTGTTTTTGTTTTCAAGCTATCTCCTTACAGAGAATAGTGTGTTACAAACTGAGAGAGGATATACATCAAGCATCAATTTAGCTTGAATAGCCACTCACAATAGCAGAAAGAAAATAGTTGTGATAAGGATGTGAGTACATTGGAGTTGTTCAGAAAACTCCAGAGTATTTAAAGGGTGTGGGGGTGTGTGTGTGTAATAAAGAAAAGCAATGCTTATGGTTCTGACTCTAAATAATCTGTGTTTGTGGTTCTGACTCTAAATAATCTGTGTTTGTGGTTCTGACTCTAAATAATCTGCGTTTGTGGTTCTGACTAAATAATCTGCTCCTATGGTTCTGATTCTAAATAATCTATGTTTATGGTTCTGACTCTAAACCTGTGTTTATGGTTCTGACTCTAAATAATCTGTGTCTGTGGTTCTGACTAAATAATCTGTGTTTATGGTTCTGACTCTAAATAATCTGTTTTTATGCTTCTGACTAAATAATCTGTTCTTATGGTTCTGACTCTAAATCTGTGTTTATGGTTCTGACTCTAAATAATCTGTTCTTATGGTTCTGACTCTAAATCTGTGTTAATGCTTCTGACTCTAAATAATCTGTGGTTTGTGGTTCTGACTAAATAATCTGTGTTTATGGTTCTGATTCTATATAATCTGTGTTTATGGTTCTGACTCTAAAGCTGTGTTTATGGTTCTGACTCTAAATAATCTGTTCTTATGGTTCTGACTCTAAATCTGTGTTTATGGTTCTGACTCTAAATAATCTGTTCTTATGGTTCTGACTCTAAATCTGTGTTAATGGTTCTGACTAAATAATCTGTGTTTGTGGTTCTGACTAAATAATCTGTGTTTATGGTTCTGATTCTATATAATCTGTGTTTATGGTTCTGACTCTAAAGCTGTGTTTATGGTTCTGACTCTAATCTGTTCTTATGGTTCTGACTCTAAATCTGTGTTTATGGTTCTGACTCTAAATAATCTGTTCTTATGGTTCTGACTCTAAATCTGTGTTAATTGTTCTGACTCTAAATAATCTGTGTTTGTGGTTCTGACTAAATAATCTGTGTTTATGGTTCTGATTCTATATAATCTGTGTTTATGGTTCTGACTCTAAAGCTGTGCTTATGGTTCTGAGTCTAAATAATCTGTGTTTATGGTTCTGACTCTAAGTAATCTGTATTTGTGGTTCTGACTAAATAATCTGTTCTTATGGTTCTGACTCTAAATAATCTGTGTTTGTGGTTCTGAGTCTAAATAATCTCTGCTGTTTCTGTTTGGATAATACTTTGCTTGCCTTTCTGTTCAAAGGAAAAAGGTAATATTTGTTGGAAACAGAAGAAAAAGAGCAGCAGTAGACCTTAGAGGCAGAATAGACTTCCACTGAACTATATGCATAGGCAAACAAAACCAAACCAAACCTGTGTCAGCTCTGCAACCCATGGGGAGTTTGTTAACCCTTCATTGCACAGAGGTAACACTTTGACTGCAAAGCCTGCAGAGCTTCCTTTAAAACTGGCAGTGGTCAAACAACGCACAGCAAAGCTTGCCATGGATCAGATACCTCTAGAAATTAGCTGTGTCTGATTTTAAACCGTTTTTCCCCCAAGACCACTTCTTATCTGACAACATCTGACTCAGAATCTGATGCAATGAAATGCACAGGCACTTTTTAATGATGCTTGCCAGCACGTGGTCACAACTTGTTTCCATGCATAAGTGTGTTGAGTCTGCCTATCTCCACGCCTGTCCACATGCATAAAGAGATGCACGTGCTAGCTGTGTGCGGGTTTGGCTTTAACATCAGACTCCACACGTGAATCAAGATAATATTCTCATCTTCCTCTTCTCTAAAAGGGGCAACACAGAAGGCATTCTGCAAACCTTCACTATACATGTTGCTGATTAGAAGCTGATGGTGAGAGTTAATATGCAGGGGGACAGAGGAGTTTTTCTTCTAACATTTTTTTCTGAAGGGGAAAAAAAAACGAATGAAAATTAGACAGAAAAGAGCATTTCCAGATGTGACTGTACAGAGCTTGATTTGAAGCACTTTTGTTATCTCCTTAATAATGCATATAAGAATGCTCAAGTGAAGTGTTATGTTAAAACTCAGTCCTAGCAGAGATTTGTGCTTATGAATTGGTTCCTTATCTATATTTTATGGAGAAATAGCTCGGCACTGGATTACAGCACATTATTTTCCAAAGTCCTTATTAGACTCTGCATATCTCTCTGCTGTGCCTCAAGGCTTAAATTAAAAGCAAAACTTAAGTAAAATTTAAAGAGACAACATTCAGAAACTTTTTTTTTCCCCCACAAAGCTTCTGAAAGTTCATAATTATTTTTGTCCCTAATAGGCCTGCCTTTGAAATAATTTGATGGCTAGGTTTGTAAATCCTCTTGGAAAGATCTGGCATCCCATAACCATTAAGGGGAGTGTATATCACAAAAATTATTTTGCATATAAATAATGGTATACAGGATTTGGCTTAAATTGTCTGCTTTCATTTGAGTTCCCCTTACCCCCCCCCCCCCCCCCCCCCCCCAAAAAAAAAATAATTCCCATGGAGGCAGGAAGACGAAGTTGAACACAATTTGGAATTGAAACTTGGATAATTGAGCTAAGTAGGTTGAACTTGCCAGTCACCTGTGACCCTCCTCCTAGTTACACATCATTTCTAATAGCCATAACTGGAGGGCCTATGTAGAGCTGCACAACAGAAATGGAGCAAGTGGGGCTTCAGTCTAGGACCACATTATCCCTGGTGATCTGATTGCTGTGTTTTTATTTAGGGTGGAGAGCCCTGAGCACAGAGTGCCACTGCCTTGAGAAGCTTTTTGGCCACCTGGTGTGCTCAGGGAGCCTGGTGGAGGAGAGCAAGACAGGAGGACCACTAGGCAGGGTGGTGTAGGAACAGAACAGCACTGGACCTGTAACAGATGACAAATTAAAGCTTCACAAGTAAATTAAGGCTCACCCATGGTAAGATCTCCTTTAAAGACTGCTGCCACTGAAGTTTGCGGTCATCCCTGTGTGAACCTAATATTTTGCTGTTCATTCTGAAGCGATTATTCAAAACACCTTGGCAGCTGAACCCTCCATGCTTTCAGGGTAATTATTTCTAATCGTGATTGGCAATAACAGTAATTGCCATATTCAGCCAGCACCCAGCTGTAACGATTTTTCTTTATTATTATTATTTGGGTTAACAATCTCCACTGATAACAATGTCTCCCGACCCTCCTGTCCCTCCCTCAGAAATACAGGAGAATAAGTGACGGTGCTCTGCAGCAGCCGTCGGGTGGGCCGCTTCTCCGCCCCCTCCTCCTGGGCTCGGTGGGGATGGGGACTGAGAAGAGGGTGGCTGTCTGGCTTGGGCGCGGGGTACATGCCTGCTGGGGGGATGCTGTGAAGAGGACCTGAGCTGCCACAGCCCCTCTGTCCCCGGCGGAGCAGGGCCTGAAGCCGTGGCTGTCGCGAGCCGCTTAATAAACCTCCGGGTCGATGATGCATTGCTCGCTAGTGAATCTTCTCGGGTTTATTTATTTTAACTAAATCGCCCAAATGGATCGCAGCTCCGTGTTGACTCTGGCGAGAGGCGAGGCGGGAAGCCGGGGGCCGGCAGAGCTCACAGGTCGCCCGGGGGTTGCGGCGTTTCGTGCCGCGGCGGCTCTGCCGCGCACTCCGGGAGAGCTTGAACCCTCCGCCCCGGTGATCGCCTCCCCTCTCCTTCCTTCTCCTGCTCCCCAGCCCTGGCTGGCTGCAGGCGCCCTTGTCAGAAGAGCCGAGCGCAGGCAGCGGCCGGAGTGGGGCAGCCCTAGCCGCCGGGCATGCCCCGTCTGGGATGCCCAGTGCCGCCGCCGGGCCCTGCCGCTTGCGGAGAGGGCTGAGAGGGGGCGGGCGAATGGGGCAAAGCGGAGGAGCGGGTGTTTCAAACCGAAGGAAGAGGTGGCCCGCTGGTGATTTCTAAAGTTGTCGGTCTCTGGCAGGCGGCGAGAATCAGAGCTTTCCCTGCTGGCACCAAAGGGGCGAATGCCCGGCGCTCCAGGGCAGGGCCCCAGCTCTGTGCCACGGGGCAGTGCCTCAGGGAGCGGCGGCCTTCCCGACACCCCTGCTGGCGGTGAACACAGCCCAGAGCCTCTCCTGACTGCTGAACTCAGCAGCGTTTCTCGCTTTTATTCACGGCCACACGCGAACAGAAGTTTGGTCCACGGCGATGAGGGGGCTTGGGAGGTCATCCCGAGCCCACGAGTGCGCTGGCCTCGCAGGGGTCTCCGCGCCCGGCCTGCCGGGAGCTGTGCCCTCCAGACGAATGCCGGAAGCTTTTGTGTACTTTGCAGGTAAACACAGCAAACTCCCTGGGATGAAAGCAGCCCCCGGTTTTAAAAACACAAGCAGAATGTTGCAGACCATCTCCGGCAAGAGCTGTGCCGCTGACGTTCCCCAGCGGGCGCCGTACCTGCGCTTTGTCACTTCTCTGGCATCCCCGCAGCCTCGGCCCTTCCCTGGTTCTGGCGGACGGCAGCCCCCTCGCCGGGGCTGGTCGGTTGCGGGCCGTGTACCGCCGGGCACCGGTGTCGGACGACGGATGGGCAGGCGTGGGCAGCCAGGCAGTCCACGCACCGCGGCCCGCCACCCCCTCCGAGGATGCTGCTCCTTGACGTCAGATGTTTTCTCAGTCCTTTTGTTCAGTTAAAAATAGTTTCACGCAGCAGCTTACCTGCCCTGGGTGGTGGCCGCTCCCGAGCTGCGTCAGGGAAGCGTTTTCTGGCGAAGTAAATAATTTCCTTCTCCCTCCGACCTGCGATCTCCGCACCTAAATTGATTACATCAGCGTGCAGGGAACCAGCTCAGTCTTCGAAAACCAGTATTTTGCTGCCTGAAACACACGAAAAGGGAAAGTTTCTTTGTAATCCAGCTGCGACAGAGCTATGTTATCCACGCTAGCCATTTCTTATTGCGACCCCCGAAGTATATGTACCGTCAAATACTATCATTACTCCGGCAGTCTTTTTTTTCCCCCTTCCCTTGACATCTCATTCATGGCCGTTATTGTGTCGTACTTGCAATTGCTTATTAACCTATAAAATAATTGCTTTATAGCATATTACTCGCAGCAGACATTTATTCTTCTCCCTATTCTACGGAGATATTAAAAAGTAATGGGTGCCAAGGCAATCAAGGCATATTTCCTAATGAAAAGGAGGGAAATGGAACTGTCGCCACTTTCCACCGGTTGTGGGTCTGCTCCTGTGCTCGGATTACACACACTTTTACACCACGCACACACGCGTGCACAGCCTACGTGCATGGCGCCCATGCACCCCCACGTACACACACACACACACGAGTGTACCACAATTCCCTATTTCTTACGGCGCTTAAAGAGTAGCTCGGAATCGAATACAAATGAATTGACAGGGAAATTTATCACTTTTGTTCCACTTTAATTTCTTCCCATATTATAATGGAACGCGGAGTCTTTAGCTAGGCTAGCAATTAACCACTCAGTGCCTGGTGCCCTATAACCATTACCCCGCTGTAGGGTTTATGGGACTGAAGTTTTTCAGCGAGTCAGTAACCTTATTTTATTGGGGTGTGTGCATGTGAGGCGTAATCTCCCACACGTGCGACTCTATCGATCTATATCGTGCGTGCATAATTTTATAGTTTATCTTAGCCAAACTGCTCCTGGGTGACAAATCTCCCCGACGCAGAGAGCACCGTCCTCATTTCAATACCTCTTCGTTCTCGGAGAGCGCATGGTAATTCTTTACAACGAAATTGCTTCCCCTCTGGTTCCTATATTTTCATTTAGTGAAGGACTGATTAGCTGTGGCTTTAAAAGGGCCAGGTCTGCGCTGGCTGGCAGCGTCACCTCTCACCTCTCCGCAGCCCCGGGCTGGGGTCACTGCGGGGCCGCGGCGGGGAGCGGGTAGCGCCGCTTCGGCTCCAGCTCCTGTTCCGGCTTCGGCTCCCATTCCCGCTCCCGCCTGCGCGCCCTGCTCCGCACCCCGCGCAGCGCCGCTGCCCAGCCTGCCTCCGGCAGCAAATCCCCCGTCGCACCCACCCCCCCCTCCTCCGGTACATCGCCGCTGAAATGAATCACCGCGGACACAACAGGAAGATGCGACTCTGCTGGGAAAATAATTGTTTGCTTTATTTTAATTTGCATCACCCCGGTTTAATGGGCCCCTTTCTTTGGACTTCGAGGGGTGGGTGGAGGAAGGCCAGCTGGGGTGCTTCGTTCTGTTAAAAGGCTCCGAGTAAACTTCGACGTTTTGAAAGAATAACTTCAAAAAGCAGTGTGCGATTGTGTTCAGGCGTGCGCCCAGCTCACATCGATTTGTGGATTCATTGACGGTGTAAAGATCCATTGATAACATTTCAGGTCGAGTGTCCCTATATCAGCACATTTCCCTTCTACGCCAAATCCTTGAAGCAGTTTAACAAGTTGGGGGGTGGGGGGATTAAAAAAAAAAAAAAAAAAAAAAAAAAGAGGGAAAAAAGGTATTTTATTTTCATCCGTAAAAATGTATTTCAAGGAGGGAAGATATTCTCGCAGGAGAGGCTACAATAAAAAACACAGGTCGCTGTTGAAAAGGTTTCGCTTGGAGCAAGCGTTTCGAGAATGTTTGGTCCTCATAAAATTATACTGTACACTTTATTCTGACGATTATTGAAACGCAATGCATACAAAACACGAGCAAAAAAGGGTCAAAATGAATCTGCTTTCAGATACGAAGCAGCGAAAGGTGCAAGCGCGGTTTAAATACTTCTGATCTTTATAAAATGATTGCTGTAGATAAAGGCAAAGGGTGAATATCCAGGAAAATACAGTCAGCTTTAAGACGTTACCTTTCCTTGGGCGGACCGCTGCATTTACAGAACTGGTGCGGAGGCATCGCTTTGTTTATTTTTCTAGTGTCTACCCCAAATTCCAGCAATCCGCGGAGCAGTAACAGCTTTTTCCATGTGTTTATCATCGAGGTTGCAACAGGATTCGCCTCAATTGTTCTGCCTTTCTTGTGTTTTCCTTTCTTCCCTTTTCTGCGCTTCCCAGATACATTCGCTTTGGTTGCAAAAATAAACAGCGGAGTTTTTAACAGCAATTTGAGATGATAATGGTTACTGATCCCATTCTTTCCATCATAATCTTCAAGTGGTTTAAGATTAATGATAGGAGGTGTTTTAGCAAGGAGTGTGGGCTCTCTTCTCCAAAGACCATCGCTACGATAATTTACTTAAGATGTTGACAAGACTGTCAGTAAGGCTAATTTTTTATTAAGCTGCACTGCAGCAACCGTAGTAAGCATTTGTTGTTGTTATTTAAGCACATTGTATGTTTTAATGCTTTCCTACAAATATTGCTGTTTGGTCTCTGCCTCGTGGGTTTGCAATTTAGATGATTCCCCTTGCCTTTGTTTCAAGAAAGGTGTCTTCTGGTATTCTGTTAAATATTCTCTTCAGCCCTCCCCCCATTCGCTTACACTCACGTTCTCAAAAAGAAGAAAATAAATTTGAGCAACTACGGCTTTGGTCCAGCTAAGCCAGAGCTTCTGCGACGCTTTGCTTTGGCTGCAACCTAGCTAGGCACACCCTTGAAACAACGGGACTAGACGCAGGTTTGAGCATTGGTTTTGTGTGATGAATTTTATTATTATCATTATCGTCGTTATTATATATATTTTCTTTTAATGGGCAAAAGAATCCTTTAAACCACAAATATGTCACTGTAGAACCCCGGCGTACCAAGAGGCCGAGTCGCCTCTTTAAAGGCTGGGGCGGGGGGAAAGGGGGCTGCTGTTGCTGTGCTGGCGGCTTCCGAGCAGAGCTCTGCTTTAGCTGCCCATCGCCGGGCCCCCCGCACACTGGCCCACGGGGTCGGGGCCGAACGAACCGGGCTCTCCGCACCGCTCGGCCGCTCGCCCCGCTTCTTCCCGGGGCTGCCGGTGAGCAATTGCCACTCTGCGGGCAGCGGGCCCGGCGGAGGCTGCCGGCGAGCGGGCTCGGTGCGGGGCGGCGGGCGGACGCCGTGTGTGAGCGCAGGGCAGCGGAAACGGCGGACGCGCAGCAGCCTGCCCTCGGTGAAGGGAAAGGCCTGGGGTGAAATCGCAGCAGCTCGGCCGCCTTTGCCCTTCTCCAGAGGGCAGGGAGCCGTGGGCTCACCTATAAATTACGGGGGTCATGTGACCCTCGTTTGGCAGGGCTCTGTCGCCCGCTCCGCGTCCCCGGAGGCTTTGCTCCGCGGCCAGGCGCTCAACGGGGCCCGCCTGGGGCGCCGGGCGACCGGGATGCAGGGGTTGAAGTTTGGATGGTGACCCCTTGAACACTGGCCGCCCTGCCGCGGGGCCCGAGGACGGGCAAGACGCCCCCCGTCTCCGTGCTGTTCAGGGCGGCTCAGGGGAAACGGCGGGGGCTACACAAGCGCGTTCCTTCCCCTTATCAGCCTCTCCTCTCCGCGCTATCAGCAGCTCTGGGCCCTTAAAAGAAGGAGAGGCTCGGTCTCGTAAACAGTTTACGTGACGATCCTGCCCGGCCCGGAGGGGCGCGCGGGGGCAGGGGCCGCTCTTCCTCCTGACGCGCGCTCTCTCCCGCGGGCGCGGCCCTCTGCCTGCGCGGCCCCTGCGCCGCTCGCTTCATCCCCAGCCCCCCGCACCGCGCGTTTCGCTGCACCGTGCAGCTCCTCCTTCGCCGGGCGCGCAGGGAAGCGCGCAGCGAAGCGCGCAGGGCGAGCAGAAGGCTCCGCCGCGTCGGTGCCGGGAAAGGCCAGCAGGGGGCGCTCCGACGTTGCGCCTGGGAGCCCGCGCCGCGCGGCCGGTCAGGGACGGGCGCGTACCCGCTCGTAGGCACGCACGGACGCGCGCCCGCATCCGCGCGTACCCGTGCCTTCTTCCCCTCTGCCGTACCCCTGTCCCATTCCCCTATCCTCACCAGCCCGCGGGCGCAGCGTCACCCCCGGCCAGGTGCGCGCCCAGCGCCCCGTGCCCCTCGCCGCGCTGCGCGGGCGTCCCCGCGCCCGCCCGTGCCGCCGCCGTACATTATGCAACTTATTAAATACAACGGCGAATTGTCAACATTTTTTTCGCCTGTTAGTTCCGCTGATCCGGGCAGGATTTATTTTCGGATCCCGGGTCCCGGAGCTATAGCGCGTGATTTCTCTGCCTTAAATAAAATTGGTCAAATGTTGACAACCTCTAAGCCAATCTAACACTCTAGATTACTGATGGGAAACTAATGAGAAAATATCAGATCGTCCGGCCTGGGGGCTCCTAATTAAATCTTAGCTGATTGAAAAATAAAAGCGGGTTCGGGGGCGTGGGGAGGAGGGAAGAAGCTCCAGGCTGAACTTTAGCTCTCATTTTACGTGATATTTCCCCAACCCCCCCCCCCCCCCCCAACCTCCCTCCGCTCTTGTCCCCCTCCCCACTCTCACCACTTCCCTCCCCCTTTTAAAAAGCCTAGTGTTATTTCGCTGGTTATTTCGAGAGATCCGAGCGCGACTATCGTTCCTTGCCCGGTAAATATTAAGGCCTTTAAGCAACGTGATTTAACTAATTAGAAAATTTACATCATTAAGTCTCAGGGAGAGAAAAAAGGAGAAACAAATCTGTCAGTCATTTTAAAAGAGACAGGCCCTATTGAAGTGTGAAGAAATCGGCTCTAATTCAAAAAGGCAATCGGGCAGAAAAAGCCCTCAACATTACCCTGCTAGTTATTAATCAGAAGGGGTTTCCCCCCCTCTCCTTCCCTGTAATGGCAAGAGCTGAAGCACATCGTTAGTTTCTCCCAAAGCTGCCGCACAGTTTCCATTCAGTTTTTTTGCCACTCGTCCATGTCCCATATTAATAGCGAGTATTTGTCCATTCAAGCCTCATAGATTTGAAAACCTTTCCGAATTGGGGAGCAGCAGCCGCAGGGTGTGTGTGTGGGAAATATAATAATAATAATGCTAAACCCCAAAAGGCTTCCCGACTCCTCACCTCCGCCTCAACCAAATACAAGGGCTGAGCTGCCCCAGCCCCCGGCCCCGTTAATGTGAGGTCCTAAAGTAAACCTGCTCGCTGAGAACTAGTTATTACGGCATTGTCTCTCTCCTTTGCCCTGCATTTCTAAACACAAGACACAAGCCTGAGAGTGGAAAGCTTCCCCCACCAGCTCCCGCCCGCTCCTTTTTTTTTTTTTTTTTTTTTTCCCCAAGGACTAGCTGTGCTTAGTGCCACGCACCAGACTCGAGCAGAACAATACAAAACTTGAGTGAAAATCAGAGCGATCGGATTACTAATGTCGGGTCGTTAACGAAGTGATGCGGGACACTGATTGCCGGCGCGGCGAGCCGGGATGGAGGAGTTGGTGGCCTCTGGTTCCGGGAGCGCAGCTGGGGTGGCTGCACGGAGAGCTCAGAGGGGGAAGAAATGAAGCAGCTTGGTCCAAATCACAGTGTTACATCTTTCTCTCGCTTTCTCTGCCTGTCTTTCAAACGTGCTCTCTAATCCTCCCCTCCCAACTGTTCACAGTGGACTATAGTATAAATAATAAATACATCCTACTCTGCGTTTTCTCGCTCCTAATCTGGAAGAATCTGACAGTCGCTTTAATCAAAGGAGTTTGCGCTGGTTCTTCATGGAGCTAATTTAAGGAATTTTAAACACGCTTCGGACAAAACCAGGCGACAGGGGCCTATTTCTGATCTCACGGCCCGGGGACGAACTCTCCTGCGGCTCGAGGAATTAACCCCGTGTAAAGGGGTTCAGGATCAGCCTCCTGACGGGGATTTTGCTTGGCAGTAGTCTGGAAAGACAAAATATTCGGGGTGGGGGTGGGGTGGGGGGGTGGTGGGAAAGAAGCAAGGCGGTTCTGACAGCCCTATCCCGGCTACTATTTACGTCCCGGTGTTAACCTGTAGTCATCCCTGAGAGAAGACGCTTGCAGAAATGCAAGGTCTTCGCCAGGACCGGACATACTCCTTCATGAGCGCTACGGTCGCTCGGACCGAGCCCTCCAGCCCCGCATGCTGCGCAGCGGCCGAGCAGGCAACTCGCTCTGCCCTCCCGCAGAGTGCCCGGCCCGGCCCGCGGGCAGCCGCCCCCAGCTCGAGGGTCTCCGGGAGGCGATGGGGATGCTCCTTCGAAACACGTGTTCCTAAACCAGAGCGTTTCTCCGCTCCTCCGTAAAGCCGGTTGAGTGACCTCCCTTGCTCACCGCGGAAACGCCGCAAAGGCAGAGTTGTCTGCCACGCCGAGAGGAGCTGGTCTCCAGCACCAAATGGAGAGGGGAGGGCAGAAGGAATAGCCTTGACTCCCCCGCCCCCTGGGCATCAGTTGATCTTGCAGTTATTCAAAATGATTGAGTTTTCTGAAGAAGGCCCTTTAAAGGGAGAACAAAACCAGCAGCAACCTCTTCCCCTAAAACCAACATGAATATCAACCTGTCCACTGGCAGGGCTTCGGAGCTTAGAGGCATTACAGCAAAATTTACGGCATCCTTAACAACTCTCAAGTAAAAGCATTAACATTCCCTTTAATTGAGAAAACATTGATTTTCTTTATTTTTTTTTCAACTCTGCAAAGAACGAGTCCGTAATTTAACTGCAAACTTCCACCGACAGAGCAGCATCTCAGGGAGGCCACATCCTATCTTCAGCAGAGCCACTTCATGACGTGATAAAAATAAAGAAAAACCTGACAAACAGAGAGGCAGTTGCAATTGCGAAAGTTATTTGCCTTCCTTTCCCTCTTCACAGCTCCAAATTGTCGTACTTTCCCTCTCCCTTCACCCCTCATCCTCCGAAAGCAAAACACAAGTGCGAAAGCAAAGGATTTTGGATCCAGGGGAGAAGCAGCAGCTCATATTTAAAATAATGATTTGCCTTTACTAGTCAAGGAGCGATGCCAGGAGATTTAAGGGAGCATTTTCACCGAATGGTAGCCTCTGTTAAAAAGGAAGCTATTCAGATAAAATTTCTTTACTTTCTATTTTTCGTTAAAAGGGGGTGGGGGGTGGGGGGATTGCAAAAGGGAAAGGAAAGGGAAATCCCACCCTCGCTTTCTATCTTATTTCTGTATCGGTTTTTGGTATTATAGGAGAGTAAAGAAGTTTTTGTTTGGTGGTTTTTCATTGATCAGTCACTCTGAGCTAATGTAATTATCCTCATCAATAGAAGGCTGCAGAGAGAATCATTATGTGGGTGACATTGATAAATGATCACCCAAGAGCTGCCTTTTCTCTTGGGCACCCCCACATATGACCCTCCCACATACACAAGGTAGCCATAGAAACACCTTGAGATCCTCAAACACTGCTGCAAATGGGAGAATGCAGAAAAAGCGAGAGGAAAAAAACCCAACGAAACAAAACACCAACTTCACACACTTTCTGCCCCTGCTGAAGCCTCCTTCCCATAGCACCAAGCCGGGCTCCGCGCTGCTGCCCTGTCTTGCCCCTGCCCCGCTCTCTAGCACGGCATCACATGCAGTATTTGGGGGTGGGGGAGAGTTGAGTGTGGTGGTCTTATTGGGCTGGCTTATTTTGTCTCTCTCTTTCTCTCTCTCCCCACCACCCCACCCCCACCCCTTTTGCACGCACCATACGGACGCAATGCTCTTTGCCTAGGCACCCCTGGTTTCAGAGTCGCCCTTGGTGATGCGCACCTACAATATCCACCCTCTCTCCAGTGATGCGGCTCGTAGAAAATTGCTAAACCCGTATTATAGGCAGCTATAGGACTAGACAAGAAGATTCTGTATTTCTTACTAAGGCAAGGATTAATGTGTTGTGTTTTTTTTTTTTTTGCTTCCGGCCGCAGAGCCCCTTTTTATGTAAGCAGATCCTAAAATATTGAGAGCGGTAATTGATTCATAATGATCCATAAATCGATGCGAGGAAGGGGGCGAGGATGTTTATTTATTTTATTCCTAAAGCTGCAAGTAAAGTAGCTTTGACACCGTTGTGGGGATGAAGGGGAGGAGTTGTTTAGCTGTGCGGGGTCATCCATCATCACTGTCGCAGAGACTCTGCCCAGAGGAGCAACCTCCCTTCTGTCTCTCTCTTTCTCGCCACCAAAACTATTAATATTAAAATCTGCCTGCAGACCTTGCCCTCAGACGCCTCCAGTCCCGCACTGTCCATCCCGGCCCAGAGACGCCCGGCTTCCCTAGCGCTTTCCCGTGCATTCCCATCGGGTTTGGTTCTTCCCAAAGTCCTGCCAGGAGAGTTCAAAAGCCCAGTCCTGTTTCCTCTCAGCCAAACTCGGGGCCGTGGCAGGGCAGCTTGGTAGGGCGGAGCCCCCTCCCGCCCCTCCGCGCAGTGCGGGGACCCGGCCGCCGTGTGGGGAAAGCTTTTGGGCACTGTCCAGGCTCTGCGGGGCTCCTTCCCGGTCCGCGCACCAGTACAGAGGTGCTGAGGGGCTGGCGGCTCCGGAGCGGCCTCGCAAAGTCGCAGCCGGCAGACCCTCACTCCCGTCGGGAAGCCTCGGGAGCTGCCGGCCGGGACAGCGGGTCCGGCTTGTGCCCCCGCCGCACCCCTTCCCCTGCCCGCTCCCGGCCCCTCCCCGGCCCCCGGCCCTCCAAACCTGGTTTGGGGCAATTTTCTCTCCCTCGCTCTCTCTGCGGCTATGAGCGAAAGGGGGGCAGAGCCCGGCTGCCCCCGGCATCTCCTCTTCGGCCCGGCGGTGCCCGCTCGCCGCGGCGGGCATGGCTCAGGCGGCCGCGCCTGCGGAGGTGTGCTTCCCTCTTCGCCTTAAAGGCGGCAAAATCTGGAAGAAAAATCCCTTGTTTGTGGTGACTACAACTCCCAGCCCAGACCCGCTCGGAGAAATGGAAATTTGGGATTATAAACATGTGTGTGTGTAAACAAAAGGTGTTTCATCTGTTACCCTTCGTTTCCCACAGCATAAGCAATTTTTATTCAGACTGGAGTATTTTCTTTAGCACTATACCGCTGTCAAAACATTATTCCCGTTTTGGTTGCTTTTGACAGCTGAGCAGTTCTTAAAAATACCAAAATCGGAACCTTCCATGCTAAACAGTGAATCTCAGATGGAGAAATCTCTGCACGTTATTGTACCTTGGATTTCAGCAACACATCTCACGGAAAGCACAGCCCAAAAGGGAAAAGGAGAGAGAAAAAAAAAAAAAAAGGAGGGGGTTGGGGAGTAGGGGAAGAAAGCAGGAAAATAAAAGACAACACAGCAATGCAAATATTTAGTTCATTATGAAAAGCAATAATCCACTATGGATAAATTCTTCCCTCTCCAGTGTGAGGACGTTTACTGACATTTCTCCTCAAAGTGTTAAGAAAAGATCTGCAAGGGAATGAAACGCTGAGTTTAAAAAAAAAAAAAAAAAAAAAAAAGAAAAAGAAAAAGCAATAAACCCCAAAGCCTCCCTTTTAAATAGTGCTAACACAAACAATCTTGCCTTCGCATTTTCTGTATCCAGAGTGATCAGTAGAATGTGGAAGTGGGAACCCGGAGTGTGCTCTTCTTAGGGTCGGTGTGACTTTAACCAGGACAGAGAGCATCAAAGCCAGGCTGGGAATTATCATCCTTTTAATTTCATACAAATGCCTTAAAAAGACGCCCACGAAGAAGGACCCAACTGCTAAATAAATCCTCACACCCATTCTACTGGCATCCTCCCTTCTGTCGCCAGCAGCGTGGGTCCATTTACTCAGCTCAGAAATTAAACATTAACCACGAGGCCGAGCCTCTTTCCACATTCCAAAGGTAAAAGATGTCAGTCAAAGTTTTTAATAACAGCCCAGCCAGTTGGAATGAGGAGGAGGAGGAGAAGGGTTACAAATTTACAGATGTTGAAGCCTGTAACATTTATTTCCTAGAAAGTTAGGGTAGTCACAAGCCCGTTCCCCTCCTCCCAGAAATAGCTGCAGAGCTGCTTCCCCCTGCTCTTTGGGCCCCAATCCTGCTGTCACTTGACTTCACTGTGCCTCCGAGGGCAGCTGTTTCTAGCAACACCGATGTCTTCCTACTTCAAGCTGTCCTTTAGTTGCTTAAAAATGCCACAAGCATTTGTTTAAGCAAAACCAAACCTTCACCCACGATTCTGCACCAGCTATTTATACACGAAATGTCAAATTAACATTTTCTCTCCTTACTTGATGGTCTTTTTTTTTTTTTTTTTTTCCCTTTCCCCCATTTGTTTTATTTTTTCCCCTTCTGAAAGCAACTGAAGACGAGAAGAGCAGTCAAACCACCTCAAAAGCTCCACCACACAACCCTCACGCAGCTAAAACTCTCATTAAAGTCGAAGCTGCTTTTCTCCTCTTGAAACCTCCAAACCTACTCCTTGAGCCATTCTTCATCTCTGAGCTAAATAGCTGGAGCCAAGGTTATGGTGGTTATGGGTGCACATAAACAACACACACGGGCTTACTGCTCTGGTGTCTGGGCCTTCACAGCTCAAACTCAGTTGCTGTGTTATTAGCAGAGAGTATAGATATTAGATGTAGGTCCCTGAAGTGCAAGCTGGTGAGACAATAGTCCAAATTTTGCTTCATCTGGCACAAAATAACAATAATAATATTAATAATAATATTAATAATAATATTAATAATGACAACAATTATCTTGAGAACTAGCAAAGATATCTCCTCAGATGTTCTTTCATCCAATTATTCTATTGACGATGACAGGCTTGCTCCTGACTCTTCCCCGTGCCGGTAAGGAGCGCATCGGAGACACCTCTCCCGACACCTTTTCTCTCTCTCTGCCTCTCCTAAGAGTGATTAAAAAAAAAAAAAACCCACAAAAGCCCTAACAACAACAAAAAAAAATTAAAAATATCAAAAAAAGAGGAAATATTTATTACGGCATTTTGTGACTTAACACCTCTTTTTTTTTGTTGTTTGTTTTTGTTTGGTCTGGTTTTGTTTTGTTTTTGTGGGTCGGTTGGTTTTCATTTTAGCTTTTCAAAACATAACGTCACAGTCCTCATACAAGTATTTTTAATGTAAATTTTTTTTTTTTTTGACAAAGCTTAAAGGTAACAGCATTATTATTATTTTTTTTTTTTCTTTTTTTTTTGTTTTTTTTCTTCTTTTTCTTTTTTCTTCTTCTAGTGAGGAACACGTGCTGAGAAAGGAAGAATTCATGGACATACAATACCAATTCCACAGCAGATCTGATACTAGCAAAAAACATTCTTTTTTTTTTTTTTTTCAATTGAGGTAAACACATAGAATATCTAACATGAAACAATTAATAGACCGAACTCTGTACGAAGTTTGTTACAGTATTCTCTTGCCTTTTTTTTCCTTTTTTTTTTCTCTTTTTTTTTTTCTTTCTTTCTTTCTTTCTTTCTTTCTTTCTTTCTTTCTTTCTTTCTTTCTTTCTTTCTTTCTTTCTTTCTTTCTTTCTTTCTTTCTTTCTTTCTTTTCTTTTCTTTTCTTTTCTTTTCTTTTCTTTTCTTTTCTTTTTTTTTTCTTTTCTTTTCTTTTCTTTTCTTTTCTTTTCTTTTCTTTTCTTTTCTTTTTTTCTTTCTTTTTTTTTTTCCCAAGCTTTGAGTTCATGAGAAAGTCCTAAGTTTGGTGCAAAGACCGTTAGTAACTTCTTTCGTCGAGGAAAGCTGCCCAACTTTTAGTTTAGTTTTGTCCAAAGCCAAGGCTCAGAACTACTGGAAGAAGCGTCCTGCTCTGTCTGGTTTGTCTTTTAAAATCTTCACCTGCAAGTTCTTTGAAGAAGAGTCCAAAGGGGGAAAACATAAAACCCAACAACAACAACAACAGCAAAAAAAAAAAAAAAGAAAGGAAAAAAGGAAACAAAGAAATCAAACCAAAACCAACCAACCAACCAAAAAAAACCCACCCAACCAAAAACCCGAACAAAACCAAAACCGAAACACAAAAACCCCCAAATCCCAAAAAGCCCAAAACAGGTTGGGGAGGAATGAGGAGAGACATAGTGAAGCACAAGCTGTAAAGATCTGTTTGAAACTAAAGGACACGTCTCATGAAGGAACGAAACGAAGGAGGGAATGGCAAAGGCCTTCTTGGAACAGTCTTCCGAGTGATGAGAGACCCAGCAAGACCTCTTGGGTTGTTTTTTTGTCTTCATCTCCAGGGCAGTTCTTTTCTCACTGGCCAAAACAGGTCTTTCATGGATAGTGACTTCACTGCTGAACCAAAACAGTCATTCTTTTGGGAACAACACACATAGTGTGGAAAACAAGGAATTTTTTTTTTTTGTTGGTTTGTTTTTTTCTTTCTTTTTTTTTCTTCTAAAACTATTTGAGGCAACGTAACGGAGTGATCAACAGAAATGTACAAGTTAACTTAGTTCCTATGTTTATACTACAGTAGTTATAACTCTTGGAGTCTTTTTTTTTTTTCCAGAGGATCTGTGCATGGACATGTTCATTTCGGCGAGCCCATGAGTTCACATTTGTGTTCTTGTTTTCCTTGGTCCTCTGTTGTTGATGAAAAATGACAAAAAGTAAAAAATAATCACAGCTGTCTGGAATTTTGTATTAAGTGTCAACATCTGGTCAAAGTTCAAAAGTCTTAAAATAGTTTTTGTTTTGTTTGTTTTGCTTTTTTTTTAAAATTTTATTTATTTTCCCTTGAGTTCCCTTATACTATTGGGCATGAATGTCCATAACCTGTCCATCAACACTGGGGTCTACAGAATTTAACATCGTGGGGTTCTGTGCTGACATGGTCATTCCAGGGTGGATAGGGGTCCTCCGTGCATCGTCATGGCTGGGTGATGGGGGTGACTTGGCAAATATGAATGGATTGGGGGTCCATGTCTTAATTGAGTAGGGTGTGGGGTCATCTGGGGAGGAGTGTAACTTGACTGTGCCATACTCATACCCATAGGACCACCCTGAGATACGTAGTCCCCTGGCATGCCTTGCAAACCTAGACAAAAAAGGGGAGAAGAAAAACGACAACAACAACAAAAAAGCAGGTCAGATTCCTCAACGTTTTTACAATTTACCCAGCTAAAATGAACAGGAAAAACAACAGACACTGCAAATCTTCCATCTAAAATTAGCTGCAGATTCTTGCCAATGTTTGCAGACATTCAAATTCTAGTTTGCATTTAATTTGATCATTCAGCAGGATAATGCACATAACAGAACTAAATATTGAGCACAACTGAGCATCACAAATTGTAAGTGTACTTAAAAAAGCCCCAAAAACACCACAAAAAACCAACCAAAAGAAAAAAAGAAGCGAAGAGAAGAGAAGGCAACCCAGTGGGTGAGCTCCCCAACGATAAATTTTACGAAGATGCTGCCTGTGTGTAAAGAGTTGTCAATTGAGCATAAATATCTGCTCTGCTTCTCTTTGGTATTTGAAAAATGTAAAAGGCTACATCCTGCCTGGGTTTTTGCCTAAGCAGTATCAATGCAAATTCCCCACGCAGATCAATGGACCAAAGTGCATAAATGAAGGAAACCCAGATACTAACAAAAGTCCTGATCTTTGAAGTGCTAAGCGAGTCCTGAAAGATGCTGAATGCTTTCGGCACTCAGTTAAGTCACTGCTGCTCAGTACCTTAAAGGTTTAGCCCTAAAAGTACATGTCGTGTTTTTCTCCTAGAACAAATCTTAAAATCCTATTATATCATTACGGGCCAAACCTTGCTGCCTTATTCACGAGGCCCATTGAAGTCAGTGGGACTATTCACATGAGTAAGGCAAGCAGGATTTGGCCCTGTGCCTGCAGTCTCTCAAAGAATACTGTTAAACAGAGGATTATGGACAATGGGCCTCTTATCCTTTCCTGCAGAAAACCCAAGAAGGGAAGAAAATGTACAAG
>CM066585.1:2847500-2900000 GCA_033816785.1 Picus viridis | reverse complement strand
GAATCCAGCTACCCTTGCAGCTGGCCATAAATGAGGACCAGGCTTCGCCACTCGGTGCTTTCACAAGGTATCGTTAGGTCAGCAAAGCCATCAATTAGGCTGTCTGAAGTTTTATCACCAGCGCAGCAGCAATAAGTGCCGGCCCAGAAAGACTTCTGCTCTTCTGCAACTCCCGCGGTTGGCGCCTGTGAAGGCGGAGGTCGTTTGGAGGTCAGTGCCAGCTGGGGGCCGAGCGGGGACACCCCGCGCAAGGCCACCGCCTGCCCGAAACGCAGGCACCTTTCAACTCCTTAGAAACCCCCAGTCGCAGGTACATGTGGTTAATATTAGGCCCAAAATAACCTTTTTTTTTTTTTTTTTTCCTTCCCTCCTTTTTTTTTTTTTTCTGTTTGTTTTAATCTCAAAGCGGGGCCGGTTGCCGAGGCTTTTGAGCGCTGGTGAAGGCAGTTAGTTGGCTTGCGGAGCCTGGATTTCATTTTGCTGGTAATCCAAAAATAAGTGCTTGCCTATTTCTTATTAGCTTAATGCGCAGCCAGCCACATCGGCACAAGCTAAGCCAAATTAATTTCCCTAAAATAATAAAAAAAAAAAAACCCAACCACATAAAAACTTGCCCATTGGCAGGATTTCTTTCCAATCAGGGCCATTTTCTATCATTCAGGAGCCACGCTTGTTTTTGTGTGTGTCGTGTCCGTGTCCCCCTCCCACCCCCGCTTTGTGTTTGAGAACACTTCGGAGCCTTTGCGCAGGTTTTGTGTGCTGTTTCACAGCTCAGGCTTTCGGCTGGTGGTGACCCTTTAGGAGTGCTAATGAAGTCGAATACTAGTGTTTAATCCTCTTCAGAAATACTAACATGCCCGTCATCCAAAACAGCCTCCAATAATTGCCATTGGGCCCGATCCAACGCCTAGCTGAAGTCTTTCAGTCAGTTAACTGAAGACTAAGTTCATCTGCTCATTTAGTAAATTGCTAGCCTTTATATAGCATCAACTCTGCAAGGCCTTTTGTCCTGCTTCCTTCCCTCCACCCCCCAGTTAAATTCCTCTGCAGATAATGAAAGACGGTGGCACACCTTCGATTGCACCTCCTGTAATCACAGTCGTGGAAATTTCATTAGACAGATGCATAAGTGCTACAAGTAACACTAAAGGGCTCTTTTGCATCACTTCTGTTTACATCCGAAAGACATTCTTTATTCTTTAGGAAAAGTATAATTCAGCTGTCAGAAATGTCATCCTGCCTCAGAATTAGTCATGGCTTCAGGTATTAAAATAAAAACTCAAACACAGTTGATGTTCTTGTTTATTCCCTTCTGATTGCGGCAGGGCGAAGGCATCTCCCAGCCCTGGTTTCCAGGAATGTTTCCGTCCTCAAAGACAAAGGTCCCCGATAGGACTTAACTTGCTGAGCTACTTTCCAGTACCGTTACCAGGCTGACCAAATGGAGCCTGACCTGAACCTCCTCCATCCAGCGTGCCTTTTATCAGCTAAAGTTAAGGCCAATAGAGATTAACAGGAAAGCCCGATAAGACTGTTTTCTCTTCTCCTATGAGCTTCTAATGGTGTATACAGATGGCAAGGTTTTAAAGAATGGAATGGGCGCTTGTTTAGGCCTGTAAAGAATCACAGACAACAGAAAAGCTCCCCCCCCCCCCACACTTTCCGTCTTACTAACCCCTTTTCTTCAATCAGGTCACTCTTTGGGGAAACCAAATTGCTTTTTTGTTTTTATTTAAACTCCAACCACTTTTATTATTTACATCTGGTGGTCCCCTTATTTATGTCCCTCTCCACTTCCCTGCACACACGCCCTGGCTCGCAGGGCTGCGAAGCATTATGGGTCTTGGCTCTCAGCGGGAGAACTCGACACTGTCTTCAAACAAATAATTAAGGGGAAGGTTAAAGGTTCACCTAGAGGTCATATCTTTGGATACTCCTCAGAAAGTTTACATTAGTAAGAAATGGATGCCCTCTGAAGTGTTCCTTCAATGGGCTCGCACAACAAGGCAGAGCATTAAGAAAATTCGGAGTCCTGAAGGGTTTCAGGTGACGACTGCTTTACCTCCATGAGCAGCAGATTGGGATACTCCACTCCAGCCTTACACCTTGGACAGCCACCACAGAATAAGCCTTTTGGGGTGGGTGCTGAAAACCCAACCTGGCCCAGCCGTTCAGTCCCACTCAGGCCTCACTGTATTCCTTGGATGTGAGTGAAGCTAGCCCTTCACTGTGAACTCTGTGCAGAGGAAATTCACTACTCATTTCAGAAACGAGAGTTAAAGCTCTAGTAGTGAGTCCCCCAATCTTTTGTTTCTCTAAAGGAAAAAATAATAGGGATAAAAGTGATCTCCTGTCCAGCAAAACTTGTAAAAAATAGCACTTGGGTTTAACTTCCAATTTCATTATTTTTCCATTTTTCTGTTGCACAGGTACATAACTGCAGGTGCCAGTGATATCCTCTAGACCAACAATACTTTCTCTGAAGATAACACTGTCGTACATTAGAAAGATATAGGAGTTTTTAGGCTCCCAGCTCACTTTGAAATTCCATTGCTATGGCTGCTCTGAAAAACCCTGTCTGTAGATGACATGGGCTGTACCAATGGGCATGTCTGAAAAACTACACGTGAAATTATTTATGTTTGCAAAACTGCAGGTGCAAAACAGACCTACATTTCAGATGAAGCTAAAAATCCGATCCCAGCTTCATTACTAGTAGCTACATCATGTAATGCATCTGCACAACTGGTAGACAAGGGCACAGAATGGAGTGTTTGTGGATTATTATTTATTCTTTATACTGCCCCATAAATATGCACAGTGCATAATAGAGACATAGAAACCATAGTCCCTGGCCTAGCCTTTAAATTTTTTTTGAGGGCTTTTGTTTTTTGGTTGTTTTCCTTTCTCTCTCTCTCCTTTTTTTTTTTTTTTTTATCCTTCAGGGAGCCATCTCCAGGGCCAAAGTAAAGCAATATACAGCCTTTTGCACAGCACTTCAGTTAGTGCATTGCAGAAACACCGTGATGTTATTTTGGCACCAATGTCTTCAAAAGGCATTAAGAGACAGGTAGAAAAAGAGAACGCCAGCACCACTATTCCCAACGTTACTGGGAACCCTATAAAGGAAGAATTCACAGCTCTGCTCCTGAAACTAATTGCCTGCCTTGCTCATAGCCTTCACCCAGAGGCCGAAGACTGAATGGCCTGAAAAGACGTGCAAAATCTATCAGCAAAACATGGACTCCTTTGTTACTCTTCTGCTCACAGTAATCCCTATCATTTGGATGATAGCAGCAGTTAGAGGACCCAGTGAAGTTCAGCCTCACTCCATCCCATACTGCACAAGCACACCGTCCAAGAGAACTCAGGATCTGAACAGATTTCCAGGCAAAGCCTGAGGGAGAGCAGAGACGCTTTCTCCCTCGGAACAGAGACAGAAGGAGATTAAGTGACAAGGCCAAAGTCATACAAGAGATCTTTGGCAGAGCCACACACCCAACATAGATTTCCCCAGTCCTCTCTCAGCGCTCCTACAATCTGCTATCCATATGCTATCTTTCCTTTGTTCCCCAGCTTAGCAGCCAGGCACACTGGCAGGGGACTGCGCAGAGAGCTCACATTGCCACTGTTTGTGCCTTACCTGCTGTGTAGATAAAGAGGGGTCATCAGCCTCCAGGGCTGTGAGGCAATACCTTCACAAACTTTACATTCATATGGCGCTGGGTCCTCATTCCAGCATGATAAATGAGGTGTGCAGCGCTGAGAAATACATGTCACTGACATACTACATTTAATGAAAATCTTACTTCCAGCATTTTGCAAATGACAGACTACTGACCTCGCGTTACTCAAACAATATCCATCTGATTTGAAAGGAAGGGTTCCTGCATCTTGTCTTTTCCTTTAATTGCCACCTAAAATCAGGCTCTAGCCAGAGCCTGTCTTTCTGACACAAGTAGTTCTGGTAACTTTTGTGGGACCGTTTCCGAAAGCACGGCGAACAAGGTTTGGCTCAAAATGCACAACAGCATGGACTTCCAAACGAGCACATTTCACTTCTCTCTGCTTCCAGCAAAAACCAGCAGAGCAGTAAAGGTATACTAGTGAATGTGCAATGTAGTCTAGGTGATTTGGTAGTCCTGGTCCTAATTGGTTCCTACCCTATCCACGTTAATTAGCATGACAATATAATCTAAATATATGCATTTAATTGCACCTCTTCAAATAGAGCCCTTTGGTTTCTTTGTCCAAAATAAACATGTATTCTGTATTTTATAGGAAGTCCTCTAATTAATCTTCATCATATATTTTAGCATACTTTATCTCAACTCCTATCAAACAGCATTACATTTACATCATCCATTTTATTTTTAGAGTAAATAGTGTTCAGATAAAATTGCAGAGAGAGATTCCTGCAAAGCGTAGAGGGGAATGAAGAGCAAAAAGAGATCTCTTAGTCTGCTTGCTCAAGTCTGGCATGTTCAAAAAAGAACATTATTATTATTTCCACTGTCTTTTACAGATATATTCTACATGTGTTTTAAAACACTGTGACTATTCCACAAGTGAAGCTGATTAAGATTAGTTCTTGAAACGAACTGGTAGTGGCTTTGCTGGTTGGTAATCAGAACTGGAAACAGCTTCAGCTTTGCTCTATGGCTATCATGGAAAATTCACTTCAAGTATGTGGGGGCCCAACAGGCCTTGTTTCAGGAGGATAGAGTGTGTGAAAGCTTAAGAAAATACCATTCATCCCCAACTTGGGGTCTGAACTCGGAGAAGGGTATTTAACTCCATCCACTTTATATGGTCCAGTGTCTTATGTGAGATGAACCGGTGCAGAACTGGACCAGCCCCAGCACAGCGGAATAGATTGCTCCTTCTGAGAAACTGAGGAACAACATGCAGCCACCAGATACAGCTCAAAACTTTTCAGTATCAGTCTCCAATCTGCATTTCCACTTAAAATATCGATCCCAGAAAAACGAGGTGTTAAAGTACTGCATTTATTTAACAAACTTGCCAGTACATAAATGGGTTTATGTGAAAAACAGATACGTGAACAAATTTGTGAGAGGAATTCACAACCAGTTCTCTAAAAGGATTAATGACAAGGAAAGTTTGGACTCAGGTTTGAGTTTAGCACACGAAGACACCTCTGCCCTATCACTTGAAAAGGAGATACTGAATGAATGTTGTCACAGGCTTAGTCATAGAAATAATAACAAGAAAAATAACAACAAGAAAAATCAATAAAGTAGGGTTACAATCATTTATTTTCTGTTACCTGAACATCAAGTCTCATTATCAAAATGTTTAGGCATCCAGAGGAACTTTTTAAGCTAACTTGTTCAAGAGCCTCCCAAATCTAGATGAGAAACTTGGCTCCTATTAAACCTAGCTAAACAGGGGTTGAGCCTGATGAATAAATGGGGTTTTAAGCACCTGCTTCAATGTTTTACTGCGTCAGAGTCCAAGAATGCATTCTAAAAAACAATCCAAATGTTTTCAACTTGGATGGGAAAATCAAACTTTGCCTAAATGATATTTCAGTATTCGGACTACGAACATGTCAGTGTTTAGCTCAAGAGTGTATATACTGCACTGATCCCTTGCTGCCCAAGCATGCCCTAATTTGGAAGGGAAAATAACCAATGGAATATTATATCTAAGTCACAAAAAGAGAATTGGTTTAATGAGTAACCTAGAAAATCACTCCTTTCCTAAGCTGAAAGAATCGTTTCAGAAGTCTTGAGCCGATCAGAGCGGTCTGAAAGAATGCACCAGAAAAGACTAATCTGCAGAAACACTTTCATCAGTGTACACTCCACACCCCCCCATCTCCTTCACAGCAGTCTTTGCCTGTCATCCAAACCTTTATCTGAGCAAGTAAAATCTAGTTATCGTAGTTTATTTAACTTCTCTCTCCAATATGCATTCTAAAATGACAGAATTAGGTTCAGGCTTCCTTCTGTACACGTGTGTACAAAAGTAGTTGAAAAAGTCTTTGTTTATGCTTCACTGAATCTGTGCCACACCTGGTTACCAACCCTTATTTGTAGCATTCCTTTACAGAAAATTAAAAAAGCTGAGTTAGTCACCTGGAAATGAGCCATCTCAATAAGGCTTCCCTAAGTCATGAATACTGAGGAATGGAGTCACTTACACTATCGGTTTTGAGAGGAAGAGGGAGGGACAGGCAGGTTTGTTCTCTGACAAAACTTCACATAGTTTTAGACCGCCTTGTTAGACGAGGGGGGGTTATGGGCTATTTAAAATTACTTTCTTTAGCTAATTTAGACATCTCACATCTGTCAAAGGGGTGATTCAGAGAACCTAAGTCAGCATCCTTGTTTGGTGGGGAGAAGGCTCCGGAAGATGACAGAAAGCAACCGAACTGGGTGCCTGAGGCTGCCTGAGCCTGGCACTAACTGGCCCTAAGACCTCTGCTGCATCTTGTATGTTTATATTGGAGCTCCTAAAAATATGCTCTGCCACTCAGAGGTGCCAGTTGTTGGAAATACTGAATTTGCCCATCCCGTAGCTGTCCTAACAGTAAGAAATTTAAACAAGCACTCTGCTCGGTGTTTACTTTGTAAGCTTTTCAGTCATGGCGCCACAGTTTCAAACGACTCTTCTCAGCCACAAAAATCTAGTAACTTGCTGGAAAATATTATCGCGCAACCATCGTCTCCCGGAGCTGGGACCTTGAGCTAACATGAAATAACTTGAGCCTTGTGATAAAATCAGGAGAATTGGCATGATGGGCATTTATTCAACTCAGAGAAAATCCATCTCGTTAAACATGGAACTCTCTCTCGGTTACCTCTTGGGAGTGTGGGGAAACACTTTTTTTGGCTCAGCCAAGGATGGACCTGGTGGCCATGGTCATGGGGAGCTGCTTCACTGCAGCACAAACCCTGGGGAGCCACCCTGCCTGTGCTCCTGCGGCCGGAGCTTGTGCGCAGGAGCCTTTCTCTACAACCAAGGAAGCCGTCTGGGAAGCCTCAGTTGCAACTGGGGCTCCCCAAGCACGTGGAGGTCCCATGGGCACCCTGGCAGCTCTGCCAGCCTGCACCTTGCTGCTTCCATCGACCTCGCCAGCGACCCAGGGCCGTGAGAAAGTCAAAGCCAGCCTAGGCTTGGGGTCGGTACCCGGTGAAGCTGCCGAGAGAAGAGCGGCCACTCCCTGCTGCAAAGCTGGGCTCGCCCAGCGTTTCAGGCTCGGGTGGCCCCAGGTGAGGCCTCCCGCTGTGCAGCTGGGCGCCATGAGGTGGGGCCAGAGCGCCGCCGGCGGGCCGGGGGCAGTGCCACGGCCGCGCTCTGGGGTTCCTGGGTGCAAACGCAGGCGCTGGGCAGCCAGCGGCCGCGCAACCCCGCTACGGGCGAGGGCGGGCGGGAGCTACCGGTGCCTGTGTGCCTACGGGTGGGACGGTGATGAGGAGCTCCCACCGCACCCGCCGTGGGGTGGGCTCTCGGGAAACCTCAGCTTCAGGGGGAAAGCATCGCCCCTTATCATATAATGTTAGGGGCTGGAAGGGACCTCGAGAGATCATCCAGTCCAACCCCCTGCCAGAGCAGGGTCACCCAGAGCAGATCACGCAGGAACACATCCAGGCGGGTCTTGAATACCTCCAGAAAGGGAGACTCCACAATCCGCCCTGGGCAGCCTGCTCCAGGGCTCTGTCACCCTCACAGGGAAATAATTCTTCCTTCTTATGCTCCCTGGGCTCCTGGGGGCAGCAAATGCCTTTCAGTGCCCGGCCCTTGGCACCTGAAGCCACATAACACGCACCGCCCATAGCTGTTACACTCTTGCATGAGTGCCATCGGGCTATTCATATTTGGTTATTTATCATGCCCTGTAAAAATGATACTTTTAAAGATACTTGAAAGGAAGGGAGGAGACAAACGGGCATTACTTCCTTAGCTATTCATATCTTAACAGATAAAATGCAAAGTCAATAGATAGAAGCTGTAGTACACAACCTCATCCTGTGCTTGATTTATTGCAGATGAGAATCAACTAGAAGCTGAATCACTTTGAAATTTTTACTACTGGCATTAAAATTCCAGGTTTGTATACATACGTCTCACAGAGATGCTAAATGCAACTTTAGCTAATCTGGCATGCGCTTTGATTTGCTGGCACTTAGACATCCACGTTAAAGGTAGATAACAGATCTCCTATAAAATCTTAACTAACTCATGCATTTAAAGATGTGTTCATTTATCATCTTAAACTCATAGGAAAAGATTTTCAAAACTAATGAGGGTCTGGCAGCCTTGAAAACACAATCAGCCTGCCTGGTTTCTTACACGGGAGCTGAGAGGCTTCAACTCAGGCAACTTCTTTCTTTTTGAAGATAACATCTTTTAAAGGTAAGTGTAGTTTTAGAATAGTGGTTTTAGAGTAGTATCACCTGGAAGTATTTTGCACATCTTTTTAGCGGTTTCCAGTTAAAAAAAAAAAAAAAAAAAAAATAGTTAGCCACTTCTAAGCTGGCCTGAAAAGGACAGTTGTCAACAATTTTAACATCTGTTTAACTTCCCTGATCAAATTAGATTAAGGAATTAATTTTCCTTCTTACTTTTCAGTGGAAACTACCTAAGTAGCAGCTTGCCAAAAATGCATAAAGGTGTTCAGCAATTATGTACTGGGTATGTTTGAAGAGATCAAGGTGCACTCACATGTCCCGTGCCATGGATATCTCTGATTAGCTTGTCATCTACTCTGAAGAAGATGTAGCCCAACTCTCCTATACTGTGTAACAGGCCAGCTGTTAGCTGTCTGTCAAGCACCTAAAGTGGACAAGTAGTCCAGGAGCAAAAATGTCACTCCTTTGATCTGGCAAGGAGCAGCTGCTGATTTATAGAGTAGGACTTTGTTCTTCCGTTCTATTTTACTTTCTTTCCTAAGGCAGAACCACAAAATCCAGCAGAAAAAAAAAAAAAAAAAAGCCGTTCTCTGCAACATCAACAAGCTCTGACAACTGCAACAGGGTTTTTCTTGGCCCTAACAAAGCTCTCAGGCATCTCCTTTGACGCTCACCCTTTCCCCCCCTCTTTCTTCCCCCCCCCCCCTTCTTCTTTTTGCAATGCGGTAGTTATTGTTTAATTCAGCTTCTGTAAATGGAATGGACTGTGGCCAGCAAGCCTGGGGCATAAACACACCTGTATGAAAGAAGCCTTATTGTAGCAACCATCTACAACCAACCTGCACATGCACTACTAGTTCTTGAGTTCAGAAGGAATGTTCCATTTTCCCTGACAGTAAATTTTTGCCTTGAGTTAACAATATTTTTTAAAGTATTATTTATTTATTTATTTATTGTTTTTTTTTGGTACCCACTGTCCTGTCTTGGCCAGGAAGCATGTACACTTTTTCATTGTTATTAAAATCTGAAGGAAAGCAAATATGTATTTTTCTAGCTGTCAACCAGCAGACCTCAGGAACCTGGATGCGAAGAGCCCGCTTTAAAAGGAAAAAAGAACAACCCAAACCCACAGCCCAAACATATTTCTAGAAAGACACTGCTGAAAGTTTCAGAACTACTGATCCTAAAGATGCCTGCTCAGTTTCAGAGACAGTGATGCAGTCACAGCCACCTCAAGCTTATGTCCTTAGAGATTCTCCTCAAAAGAAGCATTTTGCAAAACAAGTACTCAGTGAAAAAAAGAGCTTTTGGTGGAACTAAGGAGACCCCCAGCACTGCCAGCACAGGCTCAATGCTCCCTTTGGTTCCCTTAGACTCAGAGGGTGCCGAGTGAATTTTGTGAGGTGATCAGTCACTTTGTGGGCTGTTAAACTCCTACCTCACCCTTTAGGAATATTGAGAGTGCTTTCCTTTATTTCCTTTCTGATCCATTTTCAAGTTTATTAGCTGAACCCCCAGACCTACAGACCACAAGAGAAGGCTGCAATATCCTGCTGCTGAGCAGGAAAGTGTGTCTCGTGTGTTTACGAATGTATTTGACCCCAGTGTGTGTCTACACACACGCTGTGTTCACACTTCTGTAGACTGTAACTTTAAAAAACAGATAAAAAGGATTAAAAAACCCCAAACAATCGAAAAAAAAAGCCAGCAAAAGATGAGAAGAGGTGAGGGGTGGTGGGGGCAACATTACGACTGCAAGATCTTTTGCATATATGCTGGCTTGTGGAAATAAATAAGAACTATTACAGCCAGGGCCCTAAGGGAGGCAGGGAAATGATGATGTACAGGATAGTATAAAATGATATATTAAAAACTGTGCTGTCAGTGGAACAATAGAATATTAAGTAAAAGTCCATAATAATTGGCAGATATTTAGCTGTAGACATCTTTCTCTGGTTGGTGGGTACTAAAGTATACGTGAGAGGAAAGAGAACTAGTTAGGCAATTAGAAGTAATGGGCATAAATAATACACTGTGTATAAATACATCCCCTTCCTTCTCCCATGTTATAGCTCTTGCCCAGATACACCTAATCGCCTCTCAGCAAGTCACACCTATGTGCTGCCATCCCTCGTGTTTTGCTCTTTGCACTGTCTGCTTACTAGAGATTCTGCTCTCTGTAGCTGCAGAATCTTGTTCATTTTTTCCCTTTCAATTATTCCAATAGCGTTGGCAAGACTTTATTAAACCAGGGGGTCCAATGGCTTAGGTGTGTCAACACCACAGACACCCTCAGACTGCAGCCACGTTATGGAATAGGTGCTGCACAGTGACCGAAGGTATCAGCAGTGCAAGTGTGGGCCAGCTGTATTATTGAAGTGTGCTAAGATGGAAAGTTACTTACACAGATCTTCTCAGCATCATACTGGTGAAACTTTTCCTCTGTCTCATCTCATTTTGTGTTCTCTGCATCCCACAGGAATCAAGAGAAAATGTTCTAAGAACATTTGTCAGAGTTTGGTAGTATATGAATGTGTTTCCTGTACCCTTGTGCCTTAGCTACTACTGTAAAACCATCTGGTTTGGAATCATGGCCTGGGAAAAACACAAAGCCTTCACAGAGCTGTTTTCTCAACCTATCACTTCATATCCCAGTCTCCCCTGATTTCTGGTCAGTGCTTCATCTCCCCCAGGGCTCAGCTCTTGCTACTCAGACTACCTTGCTGTCTCACCAGAGATAATTGCAAAGTACAGCTGGCAAGTCAGTGATAAAGCTTCCTGGTGCTCTGCAGGGGTCCTACACGGCCAGATATGTGATGATTGAGAACATAGATGTGAGTGTTACACCATTCCTTTGCCCTCTGCTGTTTTCATTCTGAACCAGCTAGGAACAGAAGCTGGGAAGGTTTGTGCTTTCTGAAGCACTTGAAAGGTTGGATCCCCTGATTTCAGTACCCAGCTGGCTTACAGGCAGAGCAGAGCTTTGGAGTAGCCCGTGCTCAAGTGCACACGTCAGTTGTTCACTTTCCCAGCTAAAAAGAGGACTATTAATGATGGTTTCCACACACCCCGTCCCCCCTTAAATGATGGCTACCTGGAGACGTCTCTCTAAGTGTAGTCACTGACACTTAAAATATCTGATGTGAAAATTAAATCACACCACAAAAAGAAACTTGAAACTGGGCACATATTTCTTCAGTGAGAAGTGGCCAGTCCTGTAATGTGTTCCACTGCCCCAGGTTTTGCACACAATCGAGATATCTGTTATGAAATGAGACCCAATCTCTGTAGCCTATCTAATATTTATCTTTCTTTATGAGAGCAGTTTGGAAACTCTGTGTGTGATCTTACATAATTTTAATAACTGGTTGCTGATGGATCTCAGTATTAACTCTGACTGTTCTGACTGGTAGGATGTTGAGGCTTAATTTTCAGGAGAATGTCACTAATTGCTCCTGCACTGCGTAGGGATGAAGGCATCTAAGAATATGTGTATAAACCTGCATTTGAGCCCACAGAGCTGCTAATTGCAGGTCTGTATCCAACAATGCTGATCACTTCAGCCTGGCCTGGTACAGAGCTCAGAAGATTTTCGAAGTCACCAAGCCCTCTTGTCAAAAGCATCATAGGCCCCGTAAAGTGAATTCTAACGCTCAGTGAAATTCTGAGTTAGGAGACTAGCAAAGGGATGTCAACACCGAGAAAATTCCTGTCTGTGGCTGGGCGTTCCAGGAATCACCAGAAGGTGGATTTAGATACCTAACTACGTTAAAAAATCATAATAAAAATAAAAATGAAATAAAATAAAAAAGCAGCCTCACTTCACACAGGCATTGCCTAAATTGCCATGTTGATTTCTGCTCTTTGCCATCTCACCCCATCATCATCTTGTTGTGTGTCTGTGTGTCCTAACAGTGAGTTACTCTCTGATGTAACCATGCTCTGTCTCTGAGCTAGGGCAAAACACTTATGTCCAGTCAGGATTCCTATGGATGCTTTTAGTGAGAAAGACAATTTAGGACAGGTCTGTTCTCAGGACAGATCTGTTCTTATAACAACACAGATAAAGATCTCTTTTCCTTGTAGCTGACACCATAATTAGTTGACTGTTTATCTGGCAAGAAAGAAATCAAGTTTTGCCTCCCTATCCTGGCTTGGTTTGGAACAATAACTTGAGCATAGGCCTGTCACATCCTAAAAGAGTATCTGAATCACCTAGGTATTCAGTACAGTGAACAAAGCCCTTTCAGTTCTCATTCTAAAGATGTTCCACACGAAGTAAGCAATTATACAGTCATAATTAACTGGCGCTTTCACACATCTGAAGTTCAAGCCCTAACCAAGAGTCTGTACAGTCAAGCCCTTGTTCCTATTTAATTTTGTTCTACTGACTAGTCATTACATACACAACAGAGCTGGCACTAAGGAGGGCAAGAAAGGCGTGATGGTGAAGAAGAGTAAAGATGGAGCTTTATGTTCAATAGAGAATTGATTGGGGAACTCAGCTCACTTGGAACGGCTAAGACATTGATTTAAATCAAGATGAAGAGAAGACCTGCAAACATATATCCTGTTTAACAAGTGAATTTTCTAGCCAGTGAGCCATTGAGGATAGCACTCCCCCTGCCCCATTTACCTCTTTTGTGTATGGCTGATGTATGACAAGAACTTTGGCTGAATTTGGCCCCTGGAGAGATACATTGAGGCAAGGCTCATTTTGTGTTGAAGGTTTTGTGTCACTCTCAAACACATTACTGTCTGTTTATCATCAAATATGTATTTGTGTTCCTGCTCCTCTGCCCTGGAAGTCCTTCCTATAAAAAACTACCACATACTGCTAGAGTTACACTTCCCAATTTCTCAATTAAAAGCCATTCTGAGCAGGTTTGTGCGTGCTTACCAAAGGAAACAAATATATGCAGACCAAAAGTGGACAGCAGGTTCTCCATGGGTCAGCAATGTGTCCTTGTGTCCAAGGGGGCCAATGGCATCCTGGGGTGCATTAGGAAAAGTCTGTCCAGCAGGTCTAGGGAGGTTCTCCTCAATCTCTACACTGCCCTGCTGGGACCACACCTGGAATGCTGTGTCCGGTTCTGGTCTCCCCAGTTCAAGAAAGTCCAATGGAGGGCTGTGTAGATGATGAAGGGGCTGGAACATCTCTACTATGGAGAAAGACTGAGAGGCCTGAGGCTGTTTGGCCTGGAGAAGAGAAGGCTCAGAGGGGATTTTATCAATGTCTATAAATATCTGAGTGGTGGTATCAAGATGAAGGTGCCAGGCTCTTCGTGGTGGTGCCCAGTGACAGGACAAGGAACAACAGTTACCATCTAGAACACAGGAGGTTCCATCTCAGTGTGAGAAGACACTTCTGCATGGTGAGGGTGATGGAGATTTGGAGCAGGCTGCCCAGAGAGGCTGTGGCATCTCCTTCTATGGAGACTTTCAAAACCTGCCTGAATGCATTCCTGTGTGACCTGCTCTGGGTGACCCTGCTTTGGCAGGGGGTTGGACTTGATGATCTCTGGAGGTCCCTTCCAACCCCTAACATTCTGAGGTTCTATGAAAAAGTTTTAGTCGTCTCAGGACTGGGCAGCAGCTAAGGTTGCCAGTGCTGGAATATGCAGTGATGATGAACGATAAAGAGTAGCTTAAACTAAAGCTTGCAGGGTTTGCATTTAACACTGATACGTAACTCAAATGATACGCATAACAGATACAGATATACTTGTGAGGAGATGATTTGTGAAACATACTGCTCAGGGCTTTTATTGTGGCTTAATTGGTTTATAAGCCATTCTGCAAATAGTTTCATAAGATGTTTGAGCCAAGTTTAGAACATCTTTAACCAGCCTTGAAAAGAAACACAACATTTAAGGTCAACAGAAAAACGATGTAAAACCAGAAGAAGCCTACAGAGGAAAGTACAGCCCAAAATCACAGGTAGCATCTTCAAGTGAAGTGGTTCAGCACTCTGCTTGTGTGCAGGAGAATTTGTTGAGAAATGAACTATCAATGGAACAAACCCAAGGTTTTCATTCTAATTCAGTGTCCAAACCGAAGAAAACAGAGGGAGATAAATCATTAGTTAGAAGAGGGCAAGTTGTTCCTTGGTTTGCACTTGGAGTTGCTACTATTTGATGCATGTGTACATTTCTAGGAACAATGCACATTTTGAATTTGGTAGTGGAAACCCTGCAATGTTTAACTATTTTATAAATCAAATATGCCTCCAGGCATGCAAACCTGGCTCCCCCTCAAGCAGAATAAAAGCAACAAAGGCAGACACCCATTCAGAAGAACTAGTAAAGGAGAATTAGTTTCCTTTGCCTTGTCTTGATTCCTACCCAGCTGGAATAGTCAGGCTCTCCAGTGTTACTATATTATCATCCACAAAATTTTTAGCATCATCATAATCATAAAAGATATACTTTATATCTTTATAAATCACAGGAGGCTTAGCAGCCCCTAGTAATGCCACATCTGCTTTAATCCTAGTAAATTCTACCCTAAGACAGCATAGCCTGTGGTGCCTCACCTGAGTTCTCTGAGACATCTCAGGAAATGCATTACCTCTGCCAGTCAGTGAAATAAACACAAACAAAACAAATCTAGTGGTCAATAGCCAAAGGAAAACGCAGCACTCCAAACAGGTTTTGACAGGAACCCCAGCTGAAAAATCCAGCTGTATTTTATGTGTCCCTTAACCACCAATCAGTTCTGCTGAAAAGAGTGATCCAATTAGCTGCTTAATTTTGATGGGTGATAACATGTGCTCACAGACCAAAAAAAAAAAAGTATTTAAGGGACTGGTTTCCTTTGCTCCAAGAAATTAGAGTCCACAAAGCAAGAAATAGGAACACATCACAAGTCCACATCTTAATTTGAAATGCGTATGTCACAGCTCTAGCGTAGCCAGCAGGTTGAGGGAGGTGATTCCCCCTCTCTGCTCTGCTCTGGTGAGACCACACCTGGAGTACTGTGTCCAGTTCTGGAGCCCCTAGCACAGGAGGGGTCTGGATTTGCTGGGGGGGGGGGGGGGGGGGAATTGGCAAGTGAAAACTTCTGTGGGCATGTTTTGCATCTGGACTGTGAAAAAACCAAACCCCAAACATTTAATCCTTCTGCCAAATTTATTCTGAGTGCTACCCAGATCATGCTCTGGTTTTCCAGTATAGCACGGCTCTATAACTGCTTGAGCATGCTGTACAGTATTAATCTTCCTCATGAACTTAGTCCCAAACCAGTTTCCATGGAGAGAAATTAAGAGGTATGTACAGGCAAAGGAGAAAATATACAGCTAGCCAATGACACAGAAAGGCTCTTAGATACAGAAAGGATCTTTAGATGAGAGCTGTGGTAGAGGGGAAGGATTTTTCAGCTGAGACTGCAGAACTGAGGGGAAGGGCAGAATTAGACAGAGAGAGGAGAGTAAGAAAAATAAGAAAATAAAAAGGAGGACATCTAAGTTGAAGTAGGTTTTGACATTGTTTTAAAAAAGACGGTTTTGAAATTCATCCAGGGAAGGGTGGTGGAGGGCTGCTGAAGTGCCTAAAGTAGGAGGTGATTTTGATGTGTGTGTGTGTGAGAAGGGAGGAGGATGGGCATTTGGCACATTAGTAGGGGAGATGAAGAACTGGGACTTAGAATCCTGAAAGAAGGGAACTACACCAGTCAAGGTGAGAAGAGATGAGGGCAGAGGCAAGACAGACATACTGTTGAAACGGAGATAGGAAGAGAGGCAGACACTGAAGACGTGAGAGAAAGGGCAACACTAGGAAATTCCTGTGGATTTGGGGCAGAGGGAATAGACTTGTGAGGAGTCCTAGAGATGCATAGAGAAGTAAGACACAAGCTGTGGCTTGTTTCATCTCATCAGCAATTTGAACTTTCATAGTCATTAGGATGAGACACTGGAACCGGTTGCCCAGGGAGGTGGCGGAAGCCTCATCCCTGGAGGTTTATAAGACCAGGCTGGATGTGGCTCTGAGCAACCTGATGTAGTGTGAGGTGTCCCTGCCCATGGCAGGGGGGTTGGAAATGGATGATCCTGGAGGTCTGTGACAGTTTCAGGCTGTGCCTTTAAAAAAAAGATAGCTGCAAATTTCCAAGCAAATCCACAGCTGGGTATTAAACCATCACAAGGTCGCTTCCAACCCTCACAACTCCATGATTCTGTGAAGCTTTCTACAGAATTTTAAAATGAGATGTTTGAGATCTGAGCATTTTGAGTCTTGAGTTCTCTTTGGTTTGAATGGACTATGTATCCTTTAACATGTGAACAATCTGCCCTGAGAATCACAGAATCATAGAATGGTTTGGGTTGGAAGGGGACATCCAAGGGCTGTCTAGTCCAACCCCCCGCAGTTAACTCAGAGCCTTGTCAATCCTGACTTTGAATAACTCCAGGGATTGGGCCTCAACTACCTCCCTGGGAATCAGTTCCAATCTTCTACCACCCTCATGGTTCCTAGCATCCAATCTAAATCTCATCTTCTTTCATTTCAAACCATTGTCCCTCATCCTGTCACTGCAGGCCTTTGCAAACAGGTCTTCTCCAGCCTTCGTGTAGCCTCCTTCAGATACTGGCAGGCTGCTATTAGGTCTCCCTGCAGCCTTCTCTTCTCCAGGCTGAACACCCCCAGCTCCCTCAGCCTGTCCTCATAGCAGAGGTGTTGCAGCCCATCACAATTTCTCTCCATTGTGGAACAGAAGATGTTAATAGAGTTCTGAAAAAGTTCTGCAATATTTAGGTTTTGTCTGGGTTTGGTTTGGTTTTGTTTGCTGCATTTGTCTTGTTTGGGGTTTGTTTGTTTGTTTGTTTGTTGGAAGTTTTTTCAGTGGCTTGAAACAGTTTGCGATTATTTGTAATCAATAACTTTCTCCATAATATAGTCCAAATATCCAAGTCATGAAATAGTATGCATCTGGGTGAGAGGGTAGCCGCTACATCTCATGAGCTGTTAGTCCTCACTGTTGTTTGTTGGGTGCTTAGGACTGCTTTAAACATTGCCTGCCTACCCTACAACTTTTCCAAAGACCCCAGGATGACTTTTCTAAGCAGCAGGCACTCAGACTGACAGCACCCATTCATTTACTGGAGAGAAGAGGCAAAAGCATTAAAAAAGCCAGGGGGGGGGGGGAAAAAAAGCCCCAGCTGTTGGCCTTGCTGACTCCTGAAAGGACCACCAAGTGCATACAACCAAAGCCTACTTCAAACTACTATTTGCTACAAAGGGTTAGCAAAGTAATGTACAAAATCATGGGGTAAAGCTAAGAGAAGCCCCATTAAAAGCTTTGTCTTTCCTTTAAATGAAAGTGAACAGAATCAGAATCTTTGAGCTCGGCCTACTTATTACAGAATCGCAGAATCAACCAGGTTGGAAGTGCCCTCAGAGATCATCAAGTCCAACCGTTCACCCAACCCTAACGATTTAACTAGACCATGGCACTAAGTGTCTCATCCAGTCTTTTCTTAAACACCTTTTGTACATTTGTCTTTATTAACATCTATTAACTGATCAGGTTTCTCTTAGAAGCAGCTGGATATTGTTAGATAATTCTATTGTTGTGGATTCTTCTTATTAGGGAAAGGTGTCACATCCAAACACAGAATCACAGAATCACAGAATTGTTAAGGCTGGAAGGGACCTCAAGGATCATCCAGATCCAAACCCCCTGCCATGGGCAGGGACACCTCACACTGCAGCAGGTTGCTCACAGCCACATCCAGCCTGGCCTTCCAGGGATGAGGCTTCCACCACCTCCCTGGGCAACCTGTGCCAGTCTTGCACCACCCTCATGGGGAAGAACTCCTTCCTGACATCCAATCTGAATCTCCCCATTTCTAGTTTTGTTCCATTCCCCCTAGTCCCATCACTCCCTGACACCCTCAAAAGTCCCTCCCCAGCTTTCTTGGAGCCCCCTGCAGATACTGGAAGGCCACAAGAAGGACTGCTTGGAGCCTTCTCTTCTCCAGACTGAACAGCCCCACCTCCCTCAGTCTGTCCTCATAGCAGAGCAGCTGCAGCCCTCTGCTCATCCTCGTGGCCCTTCTCTGGTCACCTTCCAGCACCTCCAGATCCTTCCTGTGCTAGGGGCTCCAGAACTGGACACAGCACTCCAGGTGGGGCCTCACCAGAGCAGAGTAGAGGGGGAGAATCACCTCCCGGGCCCTGCTGGCTGTGCTTCTCTTGCTGCAGCCCAGGGTGTGATTTGCATTCTGGGCTGCAAAGTGCTCACTGCTGGCTCCTGTTGACCTTCTCATCCACCAGAACTCCCAAGTCCTTTTCTTCAGGGCTGCTCTCAAACCAGTCACTTGGGAAGACAGGTAAAACCAGCTAGGCGTACCAGTCTGTACATCCATCTGCCCACTCAGGAAGCCTTTGTGTATTTTTACGGAATTCAAAGCAGTGGTGCAAGTCATAAACAAAAGGGTGTTTATAAGAAGAGAAATACACTTAATTAGAGAGGTGTCAAAATTATTTCATTGTCAGCATCCACAATATCCCTGCTGCAGTGCTGTGGTGTGAGTGTTCCTGTGGAAGACTCTTTCTCAGATCAGTAATGAGTTGCTATTAGAAAAGGCAGGGGCATATTATTAGTATCCCCACAGAGTTCTCTTCTAAATTATTTATACTTGCAACACTTTCACGTAATGGCAGTTTTAAACTCAAGCAAACAAAGCAAACCACACAATAAAGAGAGGGGAAGAGCGTCGTACAGAAACCCTCTCTGAATGCGTGTAGCTAGAAAGGAGAGTCAAACAAACTAATCAGATTTCCTTTCCTACTCATATCCTCATGAGGTTTGCAATAGACAGCATCAAAGCTTTCTGGGGCTGTGTCACCTTGATAAAGGATTGAAGAGCACCGTATCTGTTTTAGCTCTCACATCTAAAACGTAAAGGAATGCAACTTTTGTTTGTCTGATGCAGGTTTGCTTATTGTCTTTGAAATGCCACAGTGGACCTTCCACGAAAAGCTGAGCTATCAGAAGGGTGCAAATAACACCAGAACCTTCTGTTGCTCTTTATGTTCACCCCCTAGGCTATGGGGCTAGATTTGCACAGGAGTTGGGATGGGGGTGAGGGGGTGGGAGGGGTGGGGAGTGGGGAGAGGATTGTTGTCTTTATAGAATCATATAATTGTTAGGGTTGGAAGGGATCTCAAGGCTCAGCCAGTTCCAATCCCCTGCCATGGCCAGGGACACCTCACACTACAGCAGGTTGCCCAGAGCCACATCCAGCCTGGCTGCAAAAAACTCCAGGGATGAGGCTTCCACCACCTCCCTGGGCAACCTGTGCCAGGCTCTCACCACCCTCATGGGGAACAACTTCTTCCTAACATCCAATCTGAATCTCCCCATTTATAGATGTTTTTGTTTCCCATTCCCCCTAAGATTAGGGGGAATGGGGAAAAAAAAATTGGAAACCTTTTCACAGTACATTTTGTAGCATGGAGAGCATGGACAGAGGTTTGTCAGGCTTTGCTTGAGGCTTCAGGTAGCTCACAGCCACATCCAGCCTGGCCCCCCTCAGGCTATAATACACCTCACACTGCAGCAGGTTGCTCACAGCCACATCCAGCCTGGCTGCAAAATCCTCCAGGCATGAGGCTCCCACCACCTCCCTGGGCAACCTGTGCCAGTCTCTCACCACCCTCCTGGGGAAGAACTTCTTCCTAACATCCAATCTGAATCTCCCCATTTATAGCTGTTTGTTTTTTTCCATTCCCCCAGTCCTATCACTAATTTAGCATGGTGAATCACTTCTTGTGCTTTCCACATTTGCTTTGGTAACACACAGTGTAATGAGTAACACGTTAGGGCTCAGCAGTTTATAGAAAAATGGAGATGGCAAACTTGTCTTTTGTTAAAAATAATTAAAGAAAAGAACAGAAACTTTGGCCTAAATCAAATCTGCTCAGTGGGGTGAAAGTGAAGAGAAAAATAGTTCAGACTGAAGCTCTAACAGCCTTCTTCTGCTCTTAAACTGTTTACAGTTATAACCCTATAAAGATTATATTTTTCATTTTCACACAGAATTGTTAGGGCTGGAAGGGACCTCAAGGATCATCCAGTTCCAACCCCTCTGCCATGGGCAGGTACACTTCACACTACATTAGGTTGCCTAGAGCCACATCCAGCCTGCCCTTAACAAGTTCCAGGGATGAGCCTTCCACCACCTCCCTGGGCAACCTGTGCCAGTCTCTCACCACACTTATGGGGAAGAACTTCTTCCCAATATCCAGTCCCAGTCCCCCCACCTCTAGCTTGGATCCTTTCTCCCTAGTTCTATCATTACCCAACATCTTTCAACCATTCTATGGCATTTTGTCTTAAATAACAAATTCCAGCTGGTATCACTGTCTTATTAACTCTCTAAGCAGCTAAATTTACTTTTGAAACAAACTTCTGCCCCCCAAAAAGGACGAGAAAATTCGATGCTCTGTTTTACTCCCTCAGCTTTTTGCCAGTCACAATACAAACAGGTTTTAAAAGTGTGCTGAGTTCTTCTGAGTGCCCCCTTTTCTGCTTAGTAAGGTACCCCCCAAAAAAACCTCCCACTCAATGGAAGTGGTGACTTTCTTTATCAGCAAAGAGATCCTTAGATGTACTAAAAATCTAATGTGCCTCGTGCTGCTTCAGTTGCACACCCCTACCCTCATTGATTACTGTAGAGTTACATCAGTTTAAAATTGGAGTAACTAAGTAGTGGAGCAGGTCTTATAGTCAGATCTATCTTTTCCACTGGATAATGGCTACTTAGATATTTATGAATTTTAAAATGCTTTTCAACTCAACTATCATTGTTACTGTGTGCAGGAAGTAAAGAAGTAAATTGCAACCAAGCTTTCAGGGGCTTATTCCCTCAAGAAGCACTTGTATTGCTAGTGTCAGGGGAGGGCAACTGTATAGTGCCCTCTACATAATAAATGACACTGGTGGATATTCTTAATGTGTGTGTGGGGTTAGGGACAGAGCTATTATCTGTTGGGCTTTACATTCCTATATACTGTGCCATCGCTTCTTTAACCCAGCTTCACTGATACTTCCAAGGAGGCTTACAATATTTGGTGCAGAGATCTATTCCATCCTGATCACCCATAGAGACAATGAGTATCCAAATAAGCTGACAATCATTGAACCATGGAACCATATAATCATGGAATATTAGATCCATAAAATCATAGAATCACAGAATCATACATTCACAGAATCATAGCATCACAGATTCACAGAATCACAGAATCATAGATTCACAGAATCTCAGAATCATAGCATCACAGAATCACAGAATCATAGAATCACATAATGGTTTGGGTTGGAAGGTCATCAAGTCCAACCCCTCTGCAGTCAGCAGGGACATTCTCCACTAGATCAGGCTGCTAAGAGCCTTGTCAAGGCACACCTTGAATATCTCCAGGGATGGGACCTCAACTACATCCCTGGGCAACCTGTTCCAGTGTTCCACTACCCTCACGGTCCAGAATTTGTTCCTGACATCCAATCTGAATCTTCCCTGCTCTCATTTCAAACCATTGCTCCTCATCCTGTCACTTCAGGCCTTTGTAAACAATCTCTCTGTAGCCTTCTTGTAAGCCCTCTTCAGGTACTGGAAGGTCACTATTTGGTCTCCTTCGAGCAGATGCATAACTCCATCATCAGTTGGTGCAGAGATGGTATACAGCTCTCCATTCCTGAACATGACAGTCATAATAAACCTTAACCTCGACATTCCCTGCTTTCCTCAACCACAGCTAAAAATGCTGCACACATTTATACCATCTAATGAGCCAGACATTAAAAGGCAACCACAGATCTATACCCATAGATTATCAGGGAGAGAAGTGTGAAGTGAATACTTGCTCATTGTAGCAGAAAAGTAGGAAAGACCTAATACATCATCATCACCACCATTATCCTTCAGCAAGAGTAGAGAATAATCTACCAGTTGAGGTCCCACCAGCTACTAAAACAAGAGCTTGTAGGCCAGACAGAGTAAACATACAATGCAAAATCCCAGGGACAGAAACTCAGACGCACTGTGCTGAAGCTGGAGGGAGAATCATAGAATCATAGAATCATAGAATCAGTCAGGGTTGGAAGGGACCACAAGGATCATCTAGTTCCAACCCCCTGCCATGGGCAGGGACACCCCACACTAGATCAGGCTGGCCAGAGCCTCATCCAGCCTGGGCTGAAACACCTCCAGGGACGGGGCCTCAACCACCTCCCTGGACAACCCATTCCAGGGCTTCACCACTCTCATGGGGAAGAACTTCTTCCTCACATCCAGCCTGAATCTCCCCATTTCCAGCTTCATTCCATTCCCCCTACTCCTATCACTACCTGAGATCCTGAGAAGTCCCTCCCCAGCCTTCCTGTAGCCCCCTTCAGGTACTGGAAGGCCACAATGAGGTCACCTGGGAGCCTTCTCTTCTCCAGACTGAACAGCCCCAACTCCTTCAGTCTGTCCTCACAGGAGAGGTGCTCCAGCCCTCTGCTCATCCTCGTGGCCCTTCTCTGGACACGCTCCAGCACGTCCACACCCCTCCTGTAATAGGGGCTCCAGAACTGGAGGCAGTACTCCAGGTGGGGTCTCACCAGAGCTGAGTAGAGGGGGGAGAAGCACCTCCCTTGACCTGCTGGTCACAATTCTCCTGATGCAGCCCAGGATCTGATTGGCTTTCCGGGCTGCAAGCGCACATTGAGAGCTCCTGTTGAGCTTCTCGTCCACCAGCAATGATGAGAATGATGGATGCCTATATTCCCTATATTTTAATTATGATTTTTTTAATCATGTTTTTGGTGGCAGTACAAAAGAAGGAGAAATTATGGATTAAAGCAGGGGGTTGAGTTTAAGTGGATTTTGGCTCATCTCTGAATCTGTCATGTCTTTTCCTATTAACATGTGCAAACCAATGGTTGTAGAGGATTACTCTGATTCTGAAAAGAAGTGAGTGAGAAGGTATAAGACCTGCTTTTTCAGAAACAAGGAAGTAAAGAAAGAGTTGGAGTGAGTGGAGTTTAGAACTGACTCCTTTTCCATTCCTTTCATAGCTGAAATGATAGCAACCTGCAGTAGGTAGTGGTCAGTAATGAATACACATCACCTAATGAGCAAGCACAGAGTAGAATCATGGAATCTTAGAATTGCTAGGGTTGGAAAGGATCTCAAGGATCATCTAGTTCCAAGGCCCCTGCCATAGACAGGGACACCTCATGCTAGATCAGGTTGCCCAGAGCCACATCCAGCCTGGCCTTCAAAACCTCCAGGGATGAGGTTTCCACCACCTCCCTGGGCAACCTGTGCCAGTGCCTCACCACACTCATGGGGAAGAACTTCTTCCTAACATCCAATCTGAATCTACCCACTTCTAGTTTTGTTCCCTTCCCCCAGTCTTATCACTCCCTGAAACCCTCTAAAGTCCCTCCCCAGCTTTCTTGTAGCCCCTTTCAGATACTGGAAGGCCACAATTAGGTCTCCTGGGAACCTTCTCTTCTCCAGACTGAACAGCCTCAGAGTAGGAGACTCTGCTTCTGCTATGCCTCAGACACATATGAAATTCCTGCAGTTTTACTAATCATCAAGCCCTTAGTCTACCTGATGCTCAATTTCCTGTCAGTTAACAACATTAATAATTATTTCTTCCCCTTCTGATCTCTCATTTTCTTTATGTTTTCATGGCATATTTTTCTATTGGTTTGGAGACAATTTGACAAGGAAAGGCAGAAAAACATTGAGATACTAAATATTTCTATGCATTGGGCTGGAACAATCCTCACTATCAATACAGACTAAAGGATGAGGTGATAGAAAGCAGCCCTGTGGAAAAGGATTTGGGGGTGCTGATGGATGAGAAGCTGGACAGGGGCAGGCAGTGTGAGCTTGCAGCACAGGGATTTGGGGGTGCTGATGGATGAGAAGCTGGACAGGGGCAGGCAGTGTGAGCTTGCAGCACAGAAGGCCAATGGCAGCCTGGGCTGCATCCAAATCAGCATTGCCAGGAGAGCCACAGAGGGATTCTGCCACTTTGCTCTGGTGAGACCTCACCTGGAGTACTGTGTGCAGGTCTGGAGCCCTCAGTATAGGAAGGACGTGGACCTGATGGAGTGGGTCCAGAGCAGGGCCATGAATATGACCAGGGGTCTGGAACACCTCTGCCACAGGGACAGGCTGAGGGAGCTGGGGGTGTTCAGCATGAAGAAGAGAACATTCCAGAAAGACCTGAGAGCAGATTTCCAGTACCTGAAGGGGACTACAAGGATGGAAAGAGACTGTCTACAAAGGCCTGCAGTGAGAGGAGAATAGAATAGAATAGAATAGAATAGAATAGAATAGAATAGAATAGAATAGAATAGAATATCACAGTATCACCAAGGTTGGAAGAGACCTCGAAGATCATCCAGTCCAACCTGTCACCACAGACCCCATGACTAGACCATGGCACCAAGTCCAATCCCCTCTTGAGGAGGGAGGGCATTGCTGCCCAGAGAGAACTCTCCTGCCCACTGCAGGCTTGAACTCACGACCTTCCCAGTAAGAGTCTTATGTGCTACCAATTTAGCCACATGGTGCCCCAACAAGGGGCAATGGCTTCAAACTAGAAAAGAGAAGATTTAGATGGGATGTTAGGAACCAGGTCTTTACAATGAGAGTGGTGGAACACTGCAACAGGTTGCCTGGGGAGGTGGTTGGGGTCCCATGCCTGGAGATATTCAGGGGGAGGCTCAATGAAGCCTTGGGCAGCCTGGTCTAGTTGAGGATGCCCCTGCTGTCTGCAGAGGGGTTGCTCTGGATGACCTTCAGAGGTCCCTTCCATCCCAGACCGTTCCATGATTCTACAATCTACACTGCATTTACACCACAGAGGATGTACCTTCCTTTGACTGAAATTCTGGTGATGGCTGAGGGCCTGATTGCTTTAGCTACAAGGACTAGACTCTGGTTTCAAATTTGTTCTGCAACTATTGTTCTCATGTAACTTTCCCAGAAGTATTTCTAACATGTATTTTTTTTTCCCTATGTGGGATAATTAGGCTGATATTTAAGAATTCAAATCTCATATAAATGCTCAATCAAAACAGATATTTTTTTCCTGTGAGCTAAAAATGCCTGGATTTCAGTTTGGATTCTCAAAAGGATGTTATTGTTCCTGCAGGACGTGCAATGGATCATAAAAGAGCATTTTACCTCACCATATGAACTGGATGCATTTTTCTCCTGCTGCTCTTTTTATTTTTGAGTGTTTAATTGATTATTCTTGTCCAGGGTTGTTTGGTTTTGGTGGTTTTTTTTCTCTTTTTCCCTTTCTCATCTTTATCTTCTCCTGTAAATGGGGATTTGCTGCTTTTGGGAAATCTACAAAAAGGCTGATATCCTCATTCTGTGCTTTTGGTTTCATATATTTAATTTCTAAAACAAACACATGTTTCCATTTTCAGCACCCATTCAGTCAGAGGTCTCTCCTAAGGGACTTCCAAAGAGGATGTCAATTAAGCCTGACTATAAGATGGGTATTCCCAGACCCACCAATTCACCTCTCACCAGCCACAAAACAAGGGCTAGTTGTATGAAGAAAGGCTGAGGGAGCTGGGGGTGTTCAGCCTGGAGAAGAAGAGTCTTAGAGGGGACCCTTATCACTCTCTACAACTGCCTAAAAGGAAGCTGTAATCAGGCGGGGGTCAGGCTTTTCTCCCAGGCAGCTTGTGACAGGACAATTTGGCACGGTATGAAGCTGTGCCAGGGGAGGTTTAGGTCGGATATTAGGAAGCACTTCCTCACAGAGAGGCTGATTAGGCACTGGGATGGGCTGCCCAGGGAGGTGGTGGAGTCACCATCACTGGAGGCCTTTAAGGGAAGCCTGGATGTGGCACTTGGTGGCAGGGTTTAGCTGATGTGGTGGTGTTAGGTCATCGGCTGGAGCTGATGATCTCAGAGGTCTTTTCCAGCCTCAATAATTCTGTGAGTCTGTGATTGACTTTTGGCAAGTATTGATATGAACTGGACTAAAACTCAGGGCTGAAACTGCAGATGGTTTGGTATGTCAAATAATTCCTTATCCATAAGATAAACACTCTATCCAAGTGGTAAACAGACAAATTACTGTGTCCTCATGACTCTTTGGGTTAATACCTCCCTCAAAAAAAAGGGTTGGAAAGAGAAGGATTGAAAACAAATCCCATTAAAGAATCCCTTTGCTGACAGCAAGAAAGAAACCCAACCCAGCAATCAGAAAGAAGACAAAAAAATCAGCCAGTCAAAGTGGGAAGACACAATGTGCAGATAAAGGACAAACTCATTGCACTTCTACAATGAATAGAACAGAATAGAATTAACCAGCTTGGAAAAGACCTTTGAGATCATCGAATCCAACCTGTCATCCAACACCATCTAATCAACTAAACCATGGCACCAAGCCCCCCATCCAGGCTCTTCTTAAACACCTCCAGTGATGGTGACTCCACCACCTCCCTGGGCAGTCCATTCCAGTGGCCAATCTCTCTTTCTGGGAAGAACTTTGTGCACAGAGAAGTAGGGCACCCAGAGGCAAATTTGTGGGCAAACCCACATTTTGTGTTGAAGAACCACAGTTTAAGCCAGAGCACAGTAACATGTGGTATCTTCACTGGCACGTTTGGATAGGAGTTATTAGAGCCCCTGGTCTAAAAGAAGAGGAGAAAAACGTTGATGCAGACTTCAGAAACTGTGGCAGCAGGCAAAACAGCTGTTTTTATCTGCTTATGATGAGGATACATAGAAGCTTCTGTGCATTTTGGTGCACCTCAGCTCTGTTTGGTTCTAATCCAGGCCTACATTAATGGATTTCTTTTAAATACACTTCCTATTAAGCAAATAAACTTGAAATTCTTTGTAACAGGTGGCTTATATGCAAACAGATCCCATCAAGCTGTCTGATGAAGGGGAGCAGCAAAGTCAGTTCACTTTGCCTTCCAGTGAAAGAAGCAATCTGACACAGTCTTAACAAAAGCACAGGAGGTGGATGTGAGCTGAAGTGTCAGGATCCAGCTGTTTTCAGGGATCTAGTTCTAGGCCTATCCCAGGAACAGTTTGATTTGCTCTGGTTTTGCACTCTACAAAGTCCCTCAGCATCCACAGGGTTTCTTTTAATTTACTCTGGGACAAGCAAGAATGTCATAGAGTCATGGAATGACTAAGGTTGGAAAAGACCTCAAAGATCAAGTCCAACCTGTCACCACAGACCTCATGACTACTAAACCATGGCACCAAGTGCCACGTCCAATCCCCTCTTGAACACCTCCAGGGACGGTGACTCCACTACCTCCCCGGGCAGCACATTCCAATGGCTAACAACTCTCTCTGCGAAGAACTTTCTCCTCACTTTGAGCCTAAACTTCCCCTGGCACAGCTTGAGACTGTGTCCTCTTGTTCTGGTGCTGGTTGCCTGGGAGAAGAGACCAACCCCTCCTGGCTACAACCTCCCTTCAGGTAGTTGTAGACAGCAATAAGGTCTCCCCTGAGCCTCCTCTTCTTCAGGCCAAGCAACCCCAGCTCCCTCAGCCTCTCCTCACAGGGTTGTGCTCGAGGCCTCTCCCCAGCCTCATTGCCCTTCTCTGGACAGGTCCAAGAGTCTCAATGTCCTGCTTAAACTGAGGCGCCCAGAACTGGACACAGGACTCAAGATGTGGCCTAACCAGTGCTGAGTACAGAGGCACAATGACTTCCCTGCTCTTGCTGGCCACACTATTCTTAGAATCATAGAATCATAGAATCAATAAGGTTGGGAAAGACCTCAAAGATCATCAAGTCAAACCTGTCACCCAAGACCTCATGACTACTAAACCATGGCACCAAGTGCCATGTCCAATCTTGATGCAGGCCAGGATGATTCATGACACATGAATAAAAGGGAGAGAGGAACAGGGATTGCAACAGCCCTTCAGCCTGGCAGCAAGGGTACTTTCCTTCCCAGCTTTCAGGCAACTACCATTAGACAGTCCCCACGTATTGTCCTGGTGATGCCCTTTTGAGTCATTTATTGCTGTTTGAGGACCGATTCAAAATTCAGAATTTAAATCTGTGTGGGGAAAAAAAAAAAAAAAAAAAAGAACCTGCAATTCAGAATTTGAGTCTGTAGGGAAAAAACACTCCAATTCGCTTCAACAGGCTTTGAAACAGGAGCATGGGCAATCTGAAGGAGAGACCAAAGGAATAAAACCGCTTTGAAAATCTGCCAGCCTCCAACTGCTTCCTACAGTACCTCCATAGTGCCCCATGTGACTTTCTGGAAAGTCAGAGAAGCAGCAGCAGCAAAGCACATTTATTTTTAGGAGAAAAAAGATATTTTTTTCTTTAAAAATTTTTTTTTATACTTTTTTTTTTTCTTTTGGGTGTCTGACATATTTTAATGCTATTTTTATGTGTTTGCATCTTGCTCTATAATACGCCGCCATATAACACAAAAATATCTCAGTGTGAGATTCCAAAAAGATAGCTTTTGGGGTTTTTCACCATTTTAGCATAGAATTCATAGAATCATAGAATTGTTAGGGTTGGAAGGGGCCTCAAGGATCAGCCAGTTCCAACCCCCTGCCATGGGCAGGGACACCTCACACTGCAGCAGGTTGCTCACAGCCACATCCAGCCTGGCTGCAAACACCTCCAGGCAGGAGGCTTCCACCACCTCCCTGGGCAGCCTGTGCCAGGCTCTCACCACCCTCATGGGGAAGAACTTCTTCCTAACATGCAATGTCAGAAAGGCTGTGCTGGCTCTTATAACCTTGTCAGGTGACTGAATAATTCAAGGGAGAGATTTCCAAAGCTATCCACGTACCTAAACCAGACATGTGTTTTGTGGTATTTATAAAAGCATGAGAGGGTCACTGGATGCTCTCTACAGTGAGCTTTGCACCCCAGCTGCATCTTCGGAATATGTGTCAGCAGTGTGCCCAGGTGGCCAAGAAGGCCAGTGGCATCCTGGCCTGCATCAGGAATAGTGTGGCCAGCAGGCACAGGGAACTCATTCTGCCCTGTACTCAGCACTGGTTAGGCCACACCTTGAGTGCTGAGTCCAGTTCTGGGCCCCTCAATTCAAGAGAGATGTTGAGCTGCTGGAAGGTGTCCAGAGAAGGGCAACAGAGCTGGGGAGGGGTCTGGAGCACAGCCCTGTGAGGAGAGGCTGAGAGAGCTGAGGTTGTAGCCAGGTGGAGGTTGGTCTCTTCTCCCAGGCAAGCAGCACCAGAACAAGAGGACACAGTCTCAAGCTGCATCAGGGGAGGTTTGGGCTGGAGGTTAAAAAGAAGTTCTACACAGAGAGAGTGATTGCCCATTGGAATGGGCTGCCCGTGGAGGTGGTGGAGTCACCTTCATTGGAGGTGTTCAGGAGGAGACTTGATAGGGTGCTTGGTGCCATGGTTCGGTTGATTAGGTGGTGTTGGATGATAGGTTGGACGCGATGATCTTGAAGGTCTATTCTATTCTATTCTATTCTATTCTATTCTATTCTATTCTATTCTATTCTATTCTATTCTATTCTATTCTGCCTGGAGAAGAGGAGGCTCAGGGGAGACCTTATTGCTGTCTACAACTTCCTGAAGGGAGGTTGTAAGCAGGTGGGGGTGGGGGTTGGTCTCTTCTCCCAGGCAACGAGCTCCAGATAAAGAGGACACAGTCTCAAGCTGTGCCAGGGGAGGTTTAGGCTGGAGGTGAGGAGAAAGTTCTTCCCAGAAAGAGTAATTTGCCACTGGAATGTGCTGCCCAAGGAGGTGGTGGATTCCCTGTCCCTGGAGGTGTTCAAAAAAGGATTGGATGTGGCACTTGGAACCGTGGTTTAGTTGTCAGGTGGTGTTAGGTATTAGGTACTAGGTTGGACTTGATGATCTCTGAGGTCTTTTCCAACCTGGCTGATACTATGATTCTATGATCCTAGGAGCTGTTACGACTACAAAGTCTGCAAATTAGGTATCCTCCACTAGTTCTCAGAAAAAAGGGCAACCAGAAATTTCTGAGTAAAGTCCTATATAGGAAATCTTTCCAGTGAGCACAATCACATAAAATGAATATAATACTGTGTTTTAGCAGAAAAAAAAAAAAATAAAAGGTTCATAGAGTGCTTCTGGACACATCTTTAATTTTGCATTACCATCGTTGTCATATTTCAAAGGTGAGGGAAATGTTACAGCCAAGCTGATGCTCAAACCACAGCACTGCTGCTGGGTTTGTCTCTTGGTTTTTGGAGAGAGATAAAGTTTTGTTTTATGTTCAAGTGGAAGTCTGACATGTAAAAATAAACATGGGGTCGTGTGGCTGAGGCATAAAGCTCCTCCTCAGAACTGCTTTTATGCAAACACAACCCTCCAGAACCTTGATGTGCCAGAGACTGTTGAGTCTTGCTCTCCCTGATTTAGCAGTTTACTTAAGCGTGTGCCTGTCTATAAGTACATGGATAACTTCATTAACATGACTGAGAGTTAGGCAGGTGCTATGACAGCCTAATGGAGTCAGGCCTTCATCTGAAGAATGGCCTCTGAGAGTGTTTGTTCCTGAACAAGTCAGCCAAGAGTCACCTCGGCTTTTTCACTGATCAAACTCTTTTGTCCTTTGTGTTGGTGGCCTTTGATGGAACTGAGCAAAGAGATACTTAGCAAGAGAGAAAAGGTTTGGTTCAGAGTAAAATCATTTTAGCACATTATAATTAAGGGCATAGACATTCACCATGAATTTTATGCAAAAATGTTAAACTAATGATTCACCTCAGGAAAACCACCCAAGGTATCTGTGAAGAAGATGGCATCTATTGTTCATCCAGCGAGAGCGAAGTCTGAGAAATGAAAGATCATAAATAAAGCTAAATGGCCAAGAAACAACTGAGAAAAGGCCCTATCTGGAACTGGCTTTTCCCTCAGTTTACCCCTCAGATCTGAGTAATGACACTTTCATGGGATCAGCCAGACTCATCTTTCCCTCCAGAAAGTAATCACACAATCACAGAATGTGGCTGGAAGGGACCTCAAAGCTCATCCAGTCCAACCCCGCTTGCCAGAGCAGGATCACCTAGAGCAGGTCACACAGGAACACATCCAGGCAAGTTCTGAGTATCTCCAGAGAAGGAGACTTCACAACCCCCCTGGGCAGCCCATTGCAGAGTTCTGTCACCCTCACAGGGAAAAGGTTTTCCTCTTGTTTCCATGGAACTTCCTATGCCTCATCTTCCACCATTGCCCCTTGTGCTCTCATTGGGCATCACCAGGCTCTCCAGCAGAGCCTGGCTCCAGCCTCTTGGCACTCACCCTGCACATCTTGATCAACATGAATGAGGTCACCCCCTAGTCTCCTCTGCTCCAAGCTAAAGAGCCTTAGCTCCCTTATATTTCCTCATAAGGAAAATGTTCCATTCCCCTAATCATCTTTGTGGCTCTGCTCTGGACTCTTTCAAGCAGTTCCCTGAGGTCCCTCTTGAACTGAGGGGCCCAGAACTGTGCACAATATTCCAGATGTGGTCTCACCAGGGCAGAGTAGGAGAAACTCTCTCATCCTACTCATCACACCACTTCTAATACACCCCAGGATGGTATTTGCCTTCCTGGCCACAAGAGCACATTGCTGTTCTCTTGTGTAGAAATGAACTCTCAACTACTCCTATGCCTTCATTCCTCTCCTCCTTTTTTAGCTCCTATTGACTGAACTACAGGGGCTTTAGTAGGCACTGAAAGGTTAATGCAGGGAGAAAGGCATCACAGAAAACGTAAATGGTCAGACCTCACCACATTCAAGACCTTCACAAAAGATCTCAGGGTTTGCTTGTTTGCTTGTTTTGAATATGTATAATCCAGAACCCTTCCCAGTGTTTTCCAAAGGCTGGCTTACAGGATGCTGGGCCCACCAAAATAAAATGCAGGCATTTTGAAATGCAACATTGCTTTTAATTTTTTGAACTTATTTCCTTTTTTTTCTCCATGCAAATGGTATATTCTTCTTACACAGAGAAAATAGTCTTGATTAAACTTGCAGGCTTACAAAGTATCAAGGCCAAAGCTGCATAAACTATGATTTATGTTGAAAGACGCAAGTGAAATGCAGTAGATTTTGTGTCGTCTGATAAAAGGTGGTGTATAAAGACTCCTTCAGAAGGCAACATGTGGAAAACCACTATGAAATATGAGTTTTTGATAAGGTTTGTCTTGGCCAAGGAAAGATTTCTACTAGGCAAGTGCAAAAGGAAATTTTGACTCGAGAAACTCTGTATGGGGCAATGGATGTAAACTACAGCACAGGAAGTTGCACCTCAACATGAGGAAGAACTTCTTTACTGTAAGGGTCATGAAGCACTGGAACAGACTCCCCAGACTGGTTGTGGTGGAGACCCCTTCTCTTCAAGACCCATCTGGATGTATTCCTGTGTGACCTGTGCTAGATTTTACGGTCCTGCTCTGGCAGGGGTTGGACTTGAAGATCTCCAGAGGTCCCTTCCAGCCCCTAACATCCTGTGATCTTGTGACTGTGTTTTAACTCAGTCATTGAATATAGGAAAAGAGTACAGAAGGAAAAGAAAGAAATTATAGATCCAGTAGAAAGCAAAGAATGACTGCAATCTATTTAAGGCTCCAAGCACATTCTAGACTATAATTTTATTGGCTCTCCATAAATGCCCTTTTATCATAATTTAAATTTTTTAATCTCTTTCTGCTTCCATTGGTAGTTCTTCAAGATGAAAGAGAATTTTCTTGTTTCTGCCATCTTTAAATTAACCCCCACTCAGCAGCAGGTTGACATCAATCTCCTAGGGTTTTATTTGTTTTATGTGGATAAGAATAAAAGCACAGAAAAGTACAGTCCGAATCTTTGAATTTCTTCTGGTGCTCAGCTTCACCTGAAGTAGATCTTTTAACACTGGAAGATTTTTACCAGATCAGCATTCCTGCGTTTTCATTAACCCACATCTTGGGTGCATACACCACAAAAGGGAGTATCAAATACCCTTTGTAATCTCCTTGTTTAATAGGTATTGTGGGGTTTTGTGTGCACTGAGTGGAGAGGCGAGCACACGAGGTGCAGAATATTCACAACCAGTCACATCTTCCTGAGCAGGAAGGGATGTGCCCTTTAGGGAATGGATGTTCTTCACTTATTTTTGGTTCCTAGTGGTAGGAAAAGCTAATTCTACCTTTATTTTTCCACTGGGCCAGATTTTTGCTTGATGTAAATCACTTTGCTTTTGTTATGCTGATTACCTCTATAATGTTAATTTTTACTATTTGGTACCATGTTTCTGCCCTAGAAACCACCTATTACACTCCCAGGGTACCTCATTTTGAGCACCTGAGTGGCAATAAGAGAATTGAGGCTACAGAAAAGGCTGTTTTGGTGCTGAGGTTGACAAATGGAAAGGAGAAAAGGGACAGCTTCTTAAGATACTGGCGTGTTCCCTCTCATCCCACACAGAAGTGGCAGCTAACTAACAGTTTAGGAGAGCAAGTCCCCGGATTTTCTTATTAGATGACATTTCTCCAACCAGCAGCACACTTTGGATTCCTGCAGTCCAGGGTGAGCAGGTTTTGAAACCTTCAGAAGATCACATGCTGCAATGGGCTTGAATTCCCTTTCAGAGCAGCCAACGTGTGCTTGCCACCTTATTATGCACTCTCCAGGGAACGGAGCTTCACTGTGAGGAGTGCAAGCATTGCTACCTGTTGTAGTTTTAGAGTGGACGGAAGCTCTCTTACCCCTCCCCAAAGAAGTAAAAGAGAAAATCTCCACACAGATTGGAAAGAATTGGAAATTTGAATGGAAGAACTATTCACAACTATATGCAACAGTACAAAAAACCCCAACCCTCAAACAGAGTACACAAAATTCATATTCAGCCTTGTGGTGGAGTAGGAAGGCCCCCCCCCCCAGCCTAAACCGGTTACAAGCCTCAGCCCAGTTCTCGACAGTCTGGGCTTTGCCAAACCTCAATAGGCCAACATCATCCAAAACCTGCCCCCAAGCCAGGCCTCAATGCCTGAGGCCTCAAAGCCCCCCACTACCTCCCTACCCAGGCTGGAATCATTGAATCATAGAATCACAGAATCATAGAATCACAGAATCACTGAATCACAGAATCACAGAATCACTGAATCATAGAATCACAGAATCACTGAATCACAGAATCATAGAATCATTGAATCAGACAATCACAAAGTCACAGAATCACAGAATCAGCCAGGTTGGAAGAGACCTCAGAGATCATCAAGTCCAACCTATTACCTAATACCTAACACCTCATGACTAACTAAACCATGGCTTCAAAAAAATTAGCCAGGCTGCTCAAAGCCAAAATCCTCAACTCCCCTGTAAATACCAAAGAGATACCAGCTCAGCATGCTGGGAGAAGAGAGAGGGAAAAAGGGGCAGAACAGTGTGTGCTGATCGTTTATTAAGGGGGGATGCAGGCATGAAGGGAATGAAACAACAAAAGATTACATTTTCTGGTGTCCACCTCCCGGCACCTCTCTGGTACTTGGAGGACTTTCAACTCCATGGTTAAGACACCCCAGTTCTTAAGCCCATCACATTCCCTCACAGCAACTTGCAAGACTGGTAGAGGTGAAAACGTTTCAATTGTGCATAGCCAGCGTACTTTGCTGTGGTTACACCAGGGATTAATTTGACCAGCAAATTTGGATTGTGTTTTGAAAAGTCAGTAGGTCTCTGCCATTTTGGATCCGAGGACTTAGGTTTGGGATGACCTTGACTATTGTAGCTCAGGAATGTAACTGAAGCAATTAATACTGTAAGTAGTGTTTTAACAGCCTCAGGGGTCTGGTAGAGGCATGGTATTTTCACACCAACTTTCAAATAATTTGGCTCTCCCTACAGTTTAAGAAACTGCAGTTGCCCTGACTTCTGAAATATAAGCAGGCCTCATGGGTAATTAGTTTTGTCTTGTTTTTACCAATTTTATAGATCTTTTTGAAATGAAAAGCCCAAGTGGTACACAGAATTACAGTTCTTGAATTAGAGCTAATGCTGTTTAAGCCTCTCTTCCTAGGTGTTTTCCTTGGAAGTCTGGGGTGGGGGGTAAGGGGGAAATGCAAGAATTCAGTGAAACGTAAGCATCAAGCAAACCTTTCTATCCCCTCCAATTACACAAAAAATAGGAAGGGAGCATCATTTTCAAAGGAGCAAATGTTACACAAGACATGCCCTTTAAATCCTTTTTAAGGCTCTGTGACCTGTAAAACTATCTGCAATATCAGCAACAGAAAGCCCTCCCCAGAACAAATGCTTATGTTTTATGTGTACTGTATTTGCTAATCATTAGTTCATAAGCAAGAGCAGATATACAGCGTGCTATAAATAATGGCGGGAATGTAAAAGCGAATTGATCTGTCTGGCTATCTAGTAATACTGCTGGCAGAGAACCAGTTTTGAATGGCTGCCAACTACCATAGACCCAGCCAGTGATTTGTCTAGGGGTCTTGCCCTGTCAGGCAGAAAACAGTCTTAAGCTGAGCTCCCAGAACTGTGAGCACCGCCTACCGCTCAGCAGCCAGCCTTTCCTGCAGCGTCCCCTTTACCCACTTAGTTAAATAGCAGAAAACATGCACGAGTTACCAAGCTATGAAACCAAGCAGCTAAAAATATTAATCACTGGATAGAGAGGTCAGCGTGCTTGTGAACTGAAGTGAAATACATTGTTCAAATTGACTATGCACACAGAGAGTGAGAAACTGGGAGCGAGATCCACGCAGGCAGGCGGGCAGGCACAAATAACACTGAGCCCTTCAAGCATTCCATGCATGTGGGGTAGTCACTGTGCCGAAATCCTCATGGGTGGGGTAGCAAACGGCCAAAAGAACGGAAGCATTTATAGCCATCCAGATATTTGAAAGAGCATAATTATGCTAAATAATGTGATTGTAATAGAAACAAATGGGGTGGGGCTTTATTACAGGAAAGAAAGGAGGTGGCTCAGAAGCAAGTCCTGACAGCAAAACTATTTCCCCATCTCCAGTGCAAACGGAGCAAAATGGTGGGCTAATTTTCCCTCTTCCTTTAAGTCAGTCATGCTGATCCACTTATTGCATTGCTTGAACTAGTTTTCCCTGTGTATAAACATGGAAAGACAGCTCAGGCAGCAAACTCACCTCGGGATGCCTTGCAGGGATTCAGTAATGTGCCTACTTGGCAGTGTTTCTTGTATCCCTCAAGGCTGTCTCCCAATCTCTTTGTAAGATCAGCAGTGGCTCAAAAAAAAAAAAAAAAAAAAAAAAAAAAAAAAAAAGGAGAAAAAAATCCCTCAAAAAACAACAAACTCCCCCTCCCCCCCCCCCCAAAAAAAAAAAAATCCAAGAAGAAAAAGGAAATAAATAAATAAATCAGAGTTCCACCAAACGATGCAGTTCAGCTTCATGCAATGTGTCTGTGCTAGGTGGTTCTGATGCACTGGTTAGCACAGCATCAGGGTGCGTCCATGCATGCGTGCGTGGATGTGCCTCTGTGTGTGTGTGTGCAGACTGATGATGTCTGCTCAGCACTGACATTTCTGTGCAAACCTGTGCGTTGTCTTTGCTCATAAAGAGAGGGCAAGTTGCTAATTAAGGACCCGGTAAGTTGAATTTCTTCCGAGCCGAAGCTTTATGGATCGGGGAGCGCAGGACTGGGGCTGCTGCTCTGGTTTTGAATTTGGCGTTGCTGTGTTGAATTTTATAAACACCAAGGAAATTCAAACAAAACCGATTCGGATTTCACCTCGTCACTTAAAAATATATTTTGTGGAGTACAGCCTGTGCAGTAATCCTCCGCTATACTTTAATTTGGTTTTAATTTTATAGGCCCTGTTTTAACTGCATATTTCCAGACCTTTATTTCTCTCACAGCTCTTAGCAAAATGGTAGCTCATAAACACAAGCTCTGCTGTATAGACTTTGCATTTCATCCCAAAGTATTTCCTTTTTTATAGCCATGGTCTTTCCATCTTAGTGCTCCGAGCCTGGGTCACAAATCTCACTGCTATTCCAGTGTGTGACATCTTCGCTCGTTTGCCGCTGCTCATTAACAAACAATACTGCTGTGAAATTGGTTTAATGACAAAGTAATAAAATTGCTATTCTGCTCACAGATTGCCTGAGGCACTTTGAGCTCCTACAAGGCTTACTGTGGGTGCCAAGATACATTAAGCTGCTTATTTGTAAAAACTGCATCATCCGTTTTTTTCACAGGTTTTTTTCCCCCTTTCCCTATCTAGCCCCTGCTTCTTTTTATCTTCAAATAAAAAGATATATTTGCTTATGTTCTTCCATGCTGTCAAGTTTTTACTTTCGTGCATATTTCTGGGAAATGAAAGTGTATTTCATTTCATTTTTTTTTCCTTCAAAAAAAAAAAAAAAAAAAGACAAAAAATAAATAAAAAGCCCCTAAAATAAAGGTCACTCTGTCCCTCTTGCAAGGTTGTTCCTGGACTCCAAGCCCTCTGCAACGTAGCCTTAAGAGAGAGACTTATTTTAATAGACCCTTATTATGTAATTGGGATACTGGAGAGAGTTAGTTCTATTTTAGGCACAGCTGGATAAGAGAACTATTTATAGGCTGAGTTTCCTTTTTTTTTTTCCCCCACCCCCCCAAGAAGTTATTTGTGCAATGCAACTATTTTCTGTCACGATTTTTTTCTTGGGGGGGGGGGGGAGCGGTGGTGGGGGTGGTGTTTTGCTTTAAACATGCAAATAATGACATCATACCTAGGTATTTTTCATGCCCAAATTCTACAACTAATAAAATAGGGCCGAGTAATGACAATAAAAAAAAGCTTTGGGAAGCATGTGGTTTTCATAATGAACTGCATGGTTTAGAAAGTATTCTTTTTATTTCTTTTTCCTTTTTTTCTTTTTCCCTACTCTTTTTGCTTTCCCCCTCCATTTTTTCCTCTCCCTTTTCCCCTCTTATTCTTTTTTTCCTTTTTTCCCTTCTTTTATCTTTTTCCTCTCATTTTCTCTTTTCCCCTCCTTTTTTCTTTCTTTTCCCCCTTTTTTCTTTCTTTCCCCCTTTTTTTCTTTCTTTTTCCCCTCCTTTTTTCCTTTTTCCTTCTTTTTTTTCTTTCCCCCCTTTTTTCATTTTCCCCTCCTTTTTTCTTTCTTTTTCCCCTCCTTTTTTCTTTTTTGCCTCTTTTTTTCCTTTTTTCTTCTTTTTTTCTTTCCCCCTTTTTCTTTTTCCCTCCTTTTTCCTTTTCCCCTCCTTTTTCCTTTCTCTTTTTCCCTCCTTTTGTTTTTTTCCCCCTCCTTTTTCCTTTTCCCTCCTTTTTCCTTTCTTTTTTCCCTCATTCTTTTCCTTTTCCCTCCTTTTTTTCTTTTTCCCTCCTTTTTTCTTTTTCCCTCCTTTTTTCTTTTTCCCTCCTTTTTTCTTTTTCCCTCCTTTTTTCTTTTTTCCCCTCCTTTTCTCCCCCTGCCCCTCTTTTTTTCTTCTTCTTCCTTTTTTTTTCCCCCCTCATTTGTGTGAGGCCCAGAGATTTACTGCTGGCAGACAATGGTGAAACAACCCAGTTGCTCTTTGACAGGTGGACAGATCCTGGTAATTACAGCCAGACATCTTAACACTACCAAAAAACCAGTGTAAACAAACACACAGCCTTAATCAATATCACAAACATGCTAAACATTTCTGTCCATTCATTTTCACCCAGGCAGTGACTGCAGCCTCCTAGGTGTTTCAGTGCACTTTACACACACACATCCATGCACACCTTCAGAAATTAGTTTTTCTTTTTATAGGGAAAACAATGAGGAGGGGGGGGGGGGGGAAACGACACACAAAACAAAAAGCCAACCCTATTTCTTATTTCCACCTCTGTAACAAGTAATTTGACCTGCTGAATAGCTCAGGAAATGTGGTTTGGGTACCTGTGATAGTTAGCCAGCAGTGGAAAAACTGGTTCAGAAACAATAAGACCTGGTCTGAACATGAATCTCACACACAACCCCCGCTGCCCGCCCCCTTCTCTGCTTCAGACCTCAGACTGATCCTCCTTTCAAATATCTTGTGCTTCAGGGCTTCCCCAGGTCAGATTCATTGCTGAATGTGTCTGACCTGAGGAAGCCTCAGAGCATGAGATTTGAATGTAGCAGGCTGCTGCAAGCCCAGGAGAGCCTCCCAGACTAGCTAGCACCCCTCAGTGTGATTATCCAAGGTAGGAAGGGCCTGCTGGAGGTCAGGAAAGGGTTTAAAAACACACAGAGGGAAGTGAGGGATAATGGGAGTCACTAGGGCCGAGTTGGGCTGCTGACTCTGCTCAGAGGTGGTCATGAATTAGGCTGGGAGATCTGGGAGGAAAAGGGAAATAAAATGGAGGAAAGAGGAACCCATGAGTCAGAGGAAAAGGATAAGCTGATGCTTAAGAGAATTTAGCTGGCTGCTAAGAGGTGGACAGGACCTCCAGAAGTGCGGGAATGGAAAAGCTGAGAAAGGCAGGCAATTATCTTGTTGATTGTGAGGTTGAGGAGGAGTTAACAGGTTAAAAGACATACACAGCACAGAAGGTTCAAATCGGAAGCAGATCTTTTTGGTGCCTTCTGTGAGTGACTGTTTTCCAATTTTCTGCTCTGGTCCATTTCTGTACCTACCAAAAAGGGTACAGAAAGCGAGCAAAAGCTGATTATGGCTCCATGATTTTTAGGTCAGGTCTTTTTAAATCCACACCAGGTCTAAACTTCCTACTGCCTAATCTAAACTCTGCTATCTGATCTTCACTATGAACGAGTCACTCACGAGCTGTGTGTAGCCAGAATATTTGGGTGTGGGAACAGTTATGTGAGCCTTGGATTCGCTGACTCTGCACTCTACTGGGGCTTTCCCCATTCCAGAGGGAAGCCAAGCTCCCAGTTCAGGCTCCTTTGGTATTGCTGGAAAGTTGCAAAGGTGCTCCTCTTCTTGGTCATGGAAATCTGTGGAAGCTAAGCCCTGAGCAGGGGTTAGGAGCACACACCTGGAGATCAGAGCTTTGGTATTCAAACTGGGAGAAAATCTTTGCAGTCTCACAGTACATTAAGGGGTTGGAAGGGACATCCAGAGATCATCCAGCCCAACCCCTCTGCCAAAGCAGGATCACCCAGGGTAGTCTACACAGGAATGCACCCAGGTGGGGTTGGAAAGTCTCCAGAGAATGAGACTCCACAACCTCTCTGGGCAGCCTGCTCCAGGGCTCCATCACCCTCACTGTAAAGAAGTTTCTCCTCCTGTTGAGGTGAAACCTTCTGTATTCAAGCTTGTACCTGTTGTTTCTTGTCTTATTCCTGTGCACCACCCAAAAGAGCTTGGCCCCCTCCATTTGACACCCACCCCTCAGATATTGATAGACATTGATCAGATCCCCTCTCAGTCTTCTCAAGGCAGCCCCAGGGATCTCAGTCTCTCTCCAGTGCATCCACTGGACTTGTTTATACAAAGCTGATTAATCTTCTGTTTAATTCCTCTGCTAGGCTGATTTTGGGTCAACCTACTGCTCAAAGAGAAAACAGTTAACTGTCCACTTATCCTCATGTGTTCTGGAGATCCTGCAAGTACGTATCAGATCCCCAAGGGTGCTCTTCAGAAGCTTCTGGATGACTTTCTTCTCCCATCTGTGAAGTGCACACTCCTAACTTGCCTATTTTTCAGCTCGTATTTTTATGGATCAAATTTAGGCCCAAAGTTTGTACTGTAGAGAGCATATGCATATCTTTTCTTGGACCCCTGTGCAGAGCACAAGCACCAATCTGAGAAAAGAAATTGGCCCATAGGAAAGGGTTGTCAGGTTTTAAAGTTGTGGTAATTACAAGCGCACAAGGAAGCCATGAAAGTCTGGATGCAAGATTCAAATGAGCCAGCAAAGACACAATTTTGGCTTTGAACTAGGCAAGCACTTGCTTTGATCCTGATCCTTTTGGGCTGCAACCACAAGCACTGACAACAAGCCACATGTGTGTATTGAAGGGGCTGACTAAGAGGTGTGTCTGCTGCCTGCCCTTGCTACCCTGCCTGTTTACATCTGGTGGATGTTTGGATATCTGATAGAACCACAGAATTGCCAGGGCTGGAAAGGACCTCAAGGATCAGCCAGCTCCAACCCCTGCCATGGCCAGGGACACCTCACACTACAGCAGGTTGCCCACAGCCACATCCAGCCTGGCCTTCAAAACCTCCAGGAGTGAGGCTTCCACCACCTCCCTGGGCAACCTGTGCCGGTCTTGCACCACCCTCATAGGGAAGAACTTCTTCCTAACATCCAATCTGAATCTACCCACTTCTAGTTTTGCTCCATTCTCCCCAGTCCTATCACTCCCTGACACCCTCAAAAGTCCCTCTCCAGCTTTCTTGTAGCCCCCTTAAGATACTGCAAGGACACAGTAAGGTCTCCCTGGAGCATTCTCTTCTTCAGACTGAACAGCCCTGACTCTCTCAGTCTGTCCTCACAGCAGAGCAGCTGCAGCCCTCTGCTCATCCTCATGGCCCTTCTCTGGACACCTTCCAGCACCTCCAGATCCTTCCTGTACTAGGGGTTCCAGAACTGGTAGTTTCCATGTTATTTGCAACCAGTGGCTTACAGGATTGTGAGCACTGAGGACTGTGAAATGGGCAGGTTGAGGCATGAGGGGAAGATGGTGAACAGGGAGAGGATGAAATTTTGAAAGGAAAAGTTCTGAGTCTGGGAACTATTCCGTAGCAAGTATCTCAATCCTCCTTATCTCTTTTTCCCCCCAAATACATGACAGAATGCCTCTGGTCCTCTCTAGGTTCTCATCTGTGCTTTTCCAGACTGACTCATCATACCTCATCTTGCTGTTTTAGAACAGTACCTCAGAATTTTCCATAGACTTGTTTTGAAAAGTTACAGACTCACAGAATTATTGAGGCTGGAAAAGACCTCTGAGATCATCAGCTCCAGCCTATGACCTAACACCACCACATCAGCTAAACCCTGCCACCAAGTGCCACACCCAAGCTTTTCTTAAAGGCCTCCAGTGATGGCAACTCCACCACCTCCCTGGGCAGCCCATCCCAGTGCCTAATCAGCCTCTCTGTGAGGAAGTGCTTCCTAATATCCAACCCAAACCTCCCCTGGCACAGCTTCAGGCCATGCCCTCTTGTCCTGTCATAAGCTGCCTGGGAGAAGAGCCTGGTGATTCCACCACCTCCCTGGGCAGCACAATTCCAATGGCCAATCTCTCTTTCTGTGGAGAACTTCTTCCTAACATCCAGCCTAAACCTCCCCTGGTGCAGCTTGAGACTGTGTCCTCTTGTTCTGGTGCTGCTTGCCTGGGAGAAGAGACCAACCCCCACCTGGCTACAACCTCCCTGCAGGTAGCTGTAGAGAGTGATAAAGTCACCCCCAAGTCTCCTCTTCTCCAGGCTGAACAGCCCCAGCTCCCTCAGCCTTTCCTCATCAGACTTTCCCTCCAGCCCCCTCCCCAGCCTCATCACTAGTTCACTAGTTGTGAAGTGATGCAGGAAGGACTTTATTTATTTATTTACTAATCATTAGTGTAGCAGGGCAGACTAGGGCAGAGTTACTGGTGGGGAAGTGCTGGAAACTGTGCTTCCATTAAAGTAGCCTGGCCAAAAAAACAAAAGGTCGGAGTGTAGAAGAAAGCCCCAGTGTAACTTCAGTAGCATAGAGGTGGGATGATGTGTATTTGTATGAGCTGTCTGCAGTGGCAAGGACTGACACAGGGAAAGAGGACTAGCTGGGAAGCCCATTGCAACCTGTTGTGGCAGAAACACAGGAAGGTTTATCTTTGCAAAGGTCTAATAACTTTACGATGTTAGGAAGAAGTTCATTAGGGTGGTGAGAGACTGGCACAGGTTGCCCAGGGAGGTGGCAGAGGCCTCATCCCTGGAAGTTTTTGCAACCAGGCTGGATGTGGCTGTGAGCAACCTGCTGTAGTGTGAGGTGTCCCTGCCCATGGCAGGGGGATTGGAACTGGATGGTCCCTTACAACCCTAACAATTCTATGATTCTGTGATGCCTCCAGCTTTATTGAAATCCAAACCTAGGAAAAATGACCAGTTCAAAACTATCAGTTTTGGAATACAGAATACAGAATTAACCAGGTTGGAAAAGACCTCAGAGATCATCCAGTCCAACCTATCAGCCGCCACCATCTAATCAACTAAACCATGGCACCAAGCACCCCATCCAGGCTCTTCTTAAACACCTCCAGTGCTGGTGACTCCACCACCTCCCTGGGCAGCACATTCCAACGGCCAATCTCCCTGTCTGTGAAGAATTTCTTCCTAACATCCAGCCCTGTTCGTTCACTAAATGACACAGGATGAGGAGAATAGATCCTGCCTTCACGCATGCTTGCGTAGCCTGCGCCAGGCCAGGCACAAGCCACTGTGCCCCAAGACTTTCTCCTGAAACAGCTCTCCCCCTGCTTTCCCCCCCAGCTCTAAGGGAGCAGCAATTTACTGCTAGCCTACACTAGCTGCAGATTATTCCAACATCTTCACTCCTCCCCCAAATCCGTTCATACCAGCTTGTATTTTGAGAGTACAAGGGAAGAATCTCCTCAAGAGATAACACATTGAAAATAAATGTTAGCTTCTATAAAAGGTACAAGCTTAAGTATGCCGTGCCCACTGCATTTATTTAAGGATACAAGTTCCTTCAAGCAAAATGTCAATATTTTATTTCCTTCAAACTCTGCCACGGTGTTATTTTATCTGAGGATTAAATCAACTCGCTGGTTTTTATTTGCTAATTGCAATAAACCTTCTCAAAGGAACGTGACGGGAAAGTTGTTTTAAATGCAGATGGCACCAGATTCTAGTCTACAGAGCACAGCAGAAAACTCTTTGCTAATGGTTTGGGCTTTACTTTCCCAAACTGCCCAAGTATTATGCTTTATGAAGGACCATGTCATTCAGTGATCCTTGCACCATGACAATGATAACTATCATGGTGCCAGGGAAACCGGAAAAATGCGTTTAGGGCTGGGCCTATGCATCGGAGAACAGAATCAATCTTCCTAATTAACTGCAAATTAGCAATCCCAAAATGAGGGGGATCAACCTGTCTTCACTGGCCAAGAATCATGTTAAGTATATAGCTTCCTCTAAGTGCCTCTAAATTACATTTACGCCCGTATAAAGTAACATTCTTTTAATCTAATGCTGCATTAGTGTCACTGTTCTTGAAGTTATTGCTCTGTTTTAAACTCCACCAGATAGGTAGACAGATAGAAAGATAAACAAATTAATAGACAGTTATGGAGCCAGCCTGATATTTTGTTATTCAGGGCTCAGAGTAGCTCATAAATCACACTGAAGCCACAAACAAGGTACTAATTAGCATAAGTCTCTGGAAAGAAAAGTTTCTGTTGAATGGCGAAATTCTTTAAGGCCACTGAGCAGTAGCTATTAATAAAGATAAAAATAGCAAAGGCAGAATGGAAGATAGAATGCAAAAAAAAAAAAAAATAATGGGACACAGTAGATATTTGATTAATTCCATCCCTAATGATCAAAATTGCCAAATAACGTTGGGCTAAAACTAACACCACTGCTATACTGTTCTTACTCTTTAGGGTGTATGATCAAAAAGATCTGGGGTATTGTGAGAGTACAAAGGACTGACCTTGGGTGAATTAGCTTAATTAGTTAATGCTTGTAAAGCGCTAGATGGGTGTTAAGTATTAATTAATTATTAATTATTATTGGGTAAAGATGGGATTTGGAATCCCATCGCTCATACTCCGTGCGCCCCCGTCCCTCATGCGAGAGCTTCGTGGGGGCCCCCACTGGGCTCTCTCGGCTTGCCCGCGCGTCTCACGGGTCTGAGCAGCAGCTTGGCAGCCCCACTCGCAAGGGAGAGGGAGACTGGGGGATTTAGGCAGCTTGTCCTGGTGGCTGAGTGAAAAGTTGGACAGCGAGACTCAGTTTTCGAGTTTGTTAGTGTCTTGCTTTGTGATCTGATGAGAGAGCTGAGCCAAATTCTCAGCGTAAGTTTCTCAAGCAACTGAGGCTCAAGGAAGTATCCAAGATTATCTGCATGGAACATGAGGCTCAAAATGCTTTTCTTTCACTGCTGTTGTGAAACTACTCTTCCCCCCCACTTTTCTTCTTCTTCTTTTGCCATTACCTCATAAAGGTCGTTATCTGTGTCTTTCACTGTCATGATTGATACCGGTTAATATTTAAAGGCAACAGTTAGCTTTTAAATTACAGAGGACCCCTGAATAAGCTCACAAAGAAACCCCACACCTTCTCAAAAATGTTCTGAGGTATTCTTCCCGATCACCTTTGCCCAGAGCCATTCTCCATCCAGTGTTAGTAATGCTCATTGCAGGTTGTGGTGGTGTGGGGGTTTCCCCCCCCCCCCAAGGTTATTCAAATATTAGTTATTTTAAATCCCACTAATACATTGACTCTCAGGCTAATATTTTCCTTTAATTCTAGCATGATGCACAACTGTTGGTAAACGACATTGAAAGGAATGTAACATTTAACTACATTTTGCTTCACATTAGCGTTGGCCAATTTCTCATATTTTACATTTTTTCTGCCTGGCTGCAGCCTAGGAAGGGGAAAAAAAGAAGAGAGAGAGAGAAAGAAAAAAAGGAAAATACATGCTGGAATAATTATATGAACAATTTAGATTTAAACATATTGAATAGCAGAAGAGATCATGCCCGCCCAGTTGTCTTTCCCCCCCCCTCCTTTCTCCCTGCTAGTCTGGGAGATGAGTAATTTCTCTCCTTAGAAGCATACCTAATAGACAAAGCTCTAATGCTTAGAAGGGAGTGAGGGGAGGAAAGAGCTTTATTACTACTGCTCAGATCAATACACAAAAATCTCAGGATGATAGGGTAATTAAAACACGCACAAAGTAATTCATCAACAACCTTTCACTTGCCTTTGGAGCTGGCTTTCTGATCCCCCTGATGTTTTTACTTGCAGGGATTCGAGACACCTCCCAGCCAGCTTGCAACCACGGTTTTCATCCATCAACCAGAAATTGCATTGGCCTTGCAGTGCTTATGCTTTACACTTCTTTTTTTTTTTTTTTCCTTTCTTCCCCCCAACCCCCCATCCTTTCCCTGCTCTTTGTCTGGTGTGAGATGCTACCAAGCAGTGAAATTTACCTAAGAACTGAGCAAAAATAAGAATAATAAAGAGAAAAACCCCAGAGCTCTGCACTGTTTGACAAGCGAGAAGTTCAGCGGCTCAATCGCTGCTAATTTTATGCAGCTGGTTATTACACTTGGGTTGTTTGTAAGTGCTCCTATTAAAGAGCCAAGTAGCCTCTCCTGCTATAATGAATGGAAGGAAGAGTGTTTGAAACATTTTTGTGATTAAAAAAAAAAAAACACCACCACAATATTCAAACTTATTTGGAGTTATCCCCTGGAACTGCCTCGTTTCAGCGCGGGGCTGCGAGGAGCAGGGTTTGCGCCACAGAGCACCACTTCCTGCGCTCCCAGAGGCGACTGTTAGGATAATTACTCTACTGGCATTCCTGTTTTGTTTCCCAGACCCCCAAATGTTTCTTTTCTAATGACAGAGCTCCAGTTGTGGCACTTGAAATGAACAGAGCCCTTCTTAGAAAGCCTTCGAATCCATACTGATTAGCAAAATGTTTAACTACAACTCCGGAGTTGAGCTTGGATCTCGTTACAGGTAAGGCCTTGGGATGCCTGAGAGCAGCACAGTTAGGTCCTCCTAGGAGTGATTTATGCACTGAACAGGCTCAAGCTGCTGCTAAATCAAGAAGATTTAACCATATTTCTTGGCTTACACAAAACACAACTGCCCTTCGTTAGCTAGCATTTGCCCTTCATTACAATCATAGAATCACAGCATTGTCAGGGGTTGGAAGGGACCTCAAGGATCAGCCAGTTCCAACCCCGCCCTGCCACGGCCAGGGACACCTCACACTACATCAGGTTGCTCACAGCCACATCCAGCCTGGCTGCAAACACCTCCAGGGATGAGGCTTCCACCACCTCCCTGGGCAACCTGTGCCAGGCTCTCACCACCCTCATGGGGAAGAACTTCTTCCTCACATCCAATCTAAATCTACCCATTTTTAGTTCTTTTCCATTTCCCTCAGTCCTATCACTCCCTGACACTCTCAAAAGTCCCTCCCCAGTTTTCCTGTAGCCCCTTTCAGACACTGGAAGGCCACAATGTGGTCTCCTGGGAACCTTCTCTCCTCCAGACTGAACAGCCCCAACTCTCAGTCCATCCTCACAGCAGAGCAGCTCCAGCCCTCTGCTCCTCCTCGTGGCCCTTCTCTGGACACCTTCCAGCACCTCCACATCCTTCCTGGAATAGAGGCTCCAGAACTGGACCCAGAGCTCCAGGTGAGGTCTCAGCAGAGCGGAGCAGAGGGGCAGAATCCCCTCCCGGGCCCTGCTGGCTCTGCTTCTCTTGCTGCAGCCCAGGCTCTGCTTGGCTCTCTGGGCTGCAAGTGCTCCTGTTGAGCTTCTCCTCCCCCAGCACCCCCAGGTCCTTTTCTTCAGGGCTGTTCTCAAGCCAGTCCCTGCCCAGCCTATATTGGTGTTTGGGATTGCCCTGACCCAGCTGCAGGACCTTGCACTTGGTCTTGTTGAACCTCATGAGGTTGTCATGGGCCCAGCTCTTGTTAGTTATCCTTTGCCCTATACCTGCTAGCCTATAAAATCCTCTGCTATTATTTGGAGTTATTTTTATTTTGCACAAGGTATCAGTTAAGGATCAGTCCCTTTGTGCTAGGCTAAGCATGCTGGTAAAATAATAGAGCCCCCACCCCAAAAACTTTCCCAACCTGCCTATCAGACAGAGCTCACAGGAAGATGTGAGGGGGTGGTTTGGGAGGATTAAGTAACAGTAAAACAAACAGTTTAGCAGAAAAGCAAGAGTCACTTGCCTAACCAAGACAGATGGGAGTGATTTGTAGGCACAGGTAGAGGCAGGCTTTAGGGGAGGATTTAAACAAGGAAAAAGGTCAGCCTTACATGCTTGGAGGGAAGATTCTCCCCATATGTGATGGGAGACATCAGTACAACTAAAAGAATCTGTGGCTCTTCCTGCTTTGATCCTCCAGTCACTAAATAAACTAGATTACCCAAGACAAAGGGAGAAGCATCAAATGTCCATTTCATGAGGGCTGCCCAACTTTTCTTCAGGAATTTAAAAGATATCAATGCACTGCTTTTGCTGTTCTCCCTGGCTGACAGACAGCCTTGGTGGCAACCACCAGTGAAAGAGTCTGGACACAGAGCCTTGGTGGCAACCAGCAGCGAGTGAGTCTGCTCATACCACTTTCCACTAGCCTGAGCTAAGGCTTTAGCATGAGATCTTATCTGTAACCAGATGCTTCGTGGTGTTAAGCTAACCACTTGGTTCTTAGCAACATTTCCAAGAAAACCAAGAATTTAAAGGCAGCTTACACAATTGCAAACAGCTAATTCCAACTCAAAAGCAGTTATTTCAATGAGACCTAGCTGTGTATCATACAATGGCCTAGGTTGGAAGAGACCTCAGAGATCATCTCCTCCAACCTCCCCACCATGCCCAGGGACACCTCTCAGCTAGACTCAGCTGCTCAAGGCCCCATCCAGCCTGGCCTTGAACACCCCCAGGGAGGAGGCAGCCACAGCCTCCCGGGCAACCTGTGCCAGAGTCTCACCACCCTCCTGCTGAAGAACTTCCTCAGCACCAGCCCCAGGGCTCTCAGCCTTTCCTCACCAGGCAGTGCTCCAGTCCCTTCAGCATCCTTACAGCCCTTTGTTGGACTCTATCAAGTAGATCCCTGTCCTTCGTGACCTGGGAGATTCTTATAGCAGAACATGTAGCTTGAAAGCTGCACCTGGCTCCACACCCAGTTGTGAAGGCTGTGGGTGCAATTCCTTTCTAACTTTGCTCTAGTCCCAGCATTGCAATCAGCACCATCTTTTGCACAGCGCTTTGGCGTGGCACACAGATTTTGTGGGTTTAGTAAAGAGAAACCTGACAAGAGCTGAGAACAGAAAAAAACCCCAAACATTTCAAATTCTGGAGAGAAAAATGCTTGTCTCATAGAATCATAGAATCAACCAGGTTGAAAAAGACCTCAGAGATCATCAACTCTGACTTACTACGTAATACCCAACACCTCCTGACAACTAAACCATGGCTCCAGGTGCCATATCCAAGCCTTTTTTGAACACCTCCAGTGATGGTGACTCCACCACCTCCCTGGGCAGCACATTCCAATGGCCAATCTCTCTTTCTGGGAAGAACTTTCACCTCACCTCCAGCCTAAACCTCCCCTGGTGGAGCCTGAGACCGTGTCCTCTTGTTCTGGTGCTGGTTGCCTGGGAGAAGAGACCAACCCCCACCTGGCTACAACCTCCCTTCAGGGAGTTGTAGAGAGCAAGAAGGTCTCCCCTGAGCCTCCTCTTCTCCAGGCTAAGTAATCCCAGCTCTCTCAGCCTCTCCTCACAGGGCTGTGCTCCAGACCCCTCACCAGCCTTGTTGCCCTTCTCTGGACATGTTCAAGTATCCTCACCTCCTTCACTAAGGGCTAGCTGCCTTTGCATCCAGTTCACCCCAACCAGTATTAGTGTAGGCTGTGCTGAAGTGCAAGGTGTGTCAAAAAAATATTTCAGTGAAAAAGGGACAGGTAAAGCCTTTGGACAAGGGCCATATCCAACCCAAATCTAGCCTAATAAGAAGGTAAAATCTGATTTCTCCATCGAGCAGCTATTTTTTGAGGGGGGGGCAAGTTCAGAATTATGGTCTAAGAGACTAGGAAGAAGCAATCAGCCAAAAAGCTCAAAGGAAAATGCACTTATAACAGAAACATTGGCTGTGGCCTAGCCACGTAGCACTGTGACCACCAACTAAGAAAGGAAATTCCTCTTAATCCAACAAACACTTGAGTAATGCCTTTGCAAAAATGTTCACACTTCCAACTACATCTGAGGTGGTTTGCATGGAATAAATTGGAACTGGTGCCTATAAGAGTCTATTATAGACCCGTTTCACATAACATTTCCTCACAAACCCTCACAGTTAGTGACTTGCTCTGACAGCCATTCCTAAAAGCTGAAGTTGCTCTGCTGTCCTCAAAACAGAGGTTGAGTTTGTTAGCTCTGTGGTAGACCAAGGGGTAGGGCACTGGGACAATCCCAGGCAGAGTAAATTAAAGTGTGACTATCTATGACATCAGCTGTTCCTTAGTCATGAGCTGTACATGCCTTCCAGAAGAGGAAATCAGACTTATCCCATCTTCAGAGGTAAATTATCACCAAATTGCTGTGTTTACCATAAAGAGAGAAGGTGCTTGTGAGCCATGACCACAGAGTGGCTCTCAAGTGCACTTTGCACTTTATTTCTCTATTTCATGGTAACTTGTGTGTCCATAACCTCTGGTGTGCTTCTCCTAAGATGGACAAGACTGCACTTGACTGCTGACCCTGCTTTGTTGGCATTGCCACCTCCACTGTCCAGAAAGCAAATGCAGTCAGGAAGTGGGGAATGATGTAAAAGGTAGAAGAATTCTTCAGATTCCAGGAGGGCCAAGATTTTGCCTGGCTGTGCTGAGAATGAGTTTTCTGATCTTGATCCTATTTATTTGCTGAATGAGGGTAGACAATCATAAGCAAATGATTTCCCATTCCTGGGTAAGAAAGCACCCATCAGCTAAACCTCAGTGACTGGCAGCACACTGCTAGTCTCATTACATAGTAAAGTAAGTTTGCATAGAGCATTTCCTGGGGGTAAATACCAGAGATAAGCTGAGAAATGTGCTGTCTAACCAGGCATCAAGCATGAAAGACAAGTGAAGAATGTGCATGGAGCAGTGTGGGGGTGCTTAACAGTTACTGACTACAGGCTCCTGGACTACTAACCCAAAACTTAGTTTGGAATGAACTTTGGAGGATAGAAACTAAACAGAGACAAGGAAGCATTACTCTGGTGTTGGGTAAGCAGGCTTGGGCTCAAGTGCATCCTGTGGAACGCACGGTTTTGGAGAGTCACTCCCAGCAGCAAAGCAAAGCAGGTAATTTCACAGCGCAAGTGAACCTGTGAGCCAAACTGCCCTCTCCAAGTGCTCTTCTCCATCTGTGTTGATTAGAAAAGGGCAACTATGCTCCTAATTAAGTGTTCACTTAGCTGCTTAATGCTAGATTGAATAAATGTGGACTAAAACCCAGAAAATGAATATAAACAGACAAAAAAAGAAGCAGGCACATTCTCCTCCATGTCAGCAGTTTTTTACAGACAGAGGCAAAAATGGCAGAGGCAGGAAAGGTAACACCCATGCCCCACTTTGCAGTACTGGACCCCCGCGGTACAGTGTCCCTGGAGCCTGGCATGGAAAGATAAATCAAGATCATTTCCTTAGGGATTAGCCTGCTGCAATCCAGAAGAACAGATGGACAACAGATCAGTTAAGAAAAACATCAGCTAAGCAGGAAACACTGCTTAGCAAAGACTACATGGACCTACAGCTGTAAGGCATAGGTGTGAGCCCAGCAATAAAAGCAACACATAAAGCAGTAGTAAAGAAACAACCACTCAGAGCTCACATACAATATCTGAGAAGAATCATTGCAGTACTATAATGGCTTGGAAATAACTACAGATTATCAGGCAGAACACTCTGCCAGCAGCAGGATAAGGGGGACTTATGAAGATCTATAACTACCTTCACATTGGAGCTGCCTTCACCTGATGAGGAGGCATGGGGTTGTTTAGCCTGGAGGAGAGAAGGCTCCAGGGAGACCTAATAGCAACCATCCAATACCTGAAGGGGGCCTAGAAAAAGGCTGCAGAGGGACTGTTTACAAAGGCCTGTAGGGATAGGCCAAGGGGCAATGGTTTGAAATGAGCAGAGCACATTTAGATTAGATGTGAGGAACAAGTTCTGTGCCATGAGGGTGGTAAGAACACTGGAGCAGGTTGCTCAGGGAGGTAAGTTGAGACCCCATCCCTGGAGATGTTCCAGATCAGGCTCAACAAGGTTCTGAGCAAACTGATCTAGTGGAGGATGTCCCTGCTGACTGCAGGGGGGTTGAACTGGATGACCCTTGGAGGTCCTTCCAACCCAAACCATTCTATGATTCTGTGACTCTATTATTCTATATAAACAGAAGCAAGTTCCAGCATAAAACCAACCAAAAATATGAAAACAACAGCCAAGTAGAAGAAAAG
>CM066585.1:2827500-2842500 GCA_033816785.1 Picus viridis | reverse complement strand
AGTGTTTGTGAAAATAACACTGAGGATCTGTCACATAACAGAAAACCGTCAAATGAGACAGAAAATAAAAGGCACTGTTGGATGCACAGCCACACAGGCTTTGCAATTAGAGGGCTGAGCTCCTCGAGGGACAGGTAGGAGTCTGGCTGTGATGCTTAGTGCTCGCTCTGCACAGAAAAGAACAGAGTTGTTGGAACAAGTCCAGAGGAGGCCACATAGATCCAAAACCTGAAACATCTCTGCTATGAGGACAGGCTGAGGGAGCTGGGGGTGTTCAGCCTGGAGAAGGTGAAACTCTGGGGGGAACTTAGAGCTGCCTAACATTACCTGAAGGGATCCCGCAGGAATGCTGCAGAGGGACTTTCCATCAGGGTGTCTAGAGACAGGACAAGGGGGAATGATTTGAAGCTGAGGTAGAGCAGGGTCAGACTGGAGCTGAGGAAGAAGTTCTTCAGCAGGAGGGTGCTGAGACTGGCACAGGCTGCCCAGGGAGGCTGTGACTGCCTCCTCTCTGGAGGTGTTCGAGGCCAGATTGGATGAGGCCTTGGGCAACCTAGTGTAGTTGAGAAGCATCCCTGCCCATAGTGGGGAGGTTGCAGTAGATGATCTCTAAGGTCCCTTACAACCTTAGCAACCTTAACCTTACAACCTTATGATTCCATGATTCTGATTGTCCTGCTGTTCCTTAATCCAGGTCCACTTGCCTGTGGAGTTACTGTTCTCCAGGTGAGCTGGGCTTTTTAGCTGAGCTTTTAAAAACCTTATCTTACTCTCTGTCACATTTTTCTGCTCTGCTTTCTAAGAGTGATACTTCAGGCTGATGTGAGACAACTTGTCTCTTTCTAATTCAGTCAGTTGCTCCCATGCTGTCCATGAGAGATCAAAAACTTGACAACAGCCTTCCTTTTGTTAATAAAACAGCTGTACAGCTACTTTGATGGAGACAGTGATCAGAAATCAGGCCACATGGCTTGGGTAACCAATGGAAAGAGTGAATAATGATGCATGCAGGGCACTTATTTTACAAGCAGTTCCAGGCTCGGATGTATTCACATGAACCACTCATTGAGTAATACAAAAATTCATGAAAAAACAACAAAGCAAACCCCAAACAACCCAACCCTACCTGAACAAACTCCTCATCAAGAAGAGATTTCTTCACTCTATTCATAACCATCTGTTTTCATGATTACCAAACTCCTGGGCAAGACCAAAACAGCATTGGAAAACAATTGCTCCTGCATGGTTGAATTTCTAGTTGGTGTTTAGAGGGGAAGGTGAAACTGCATCAGTGTTTGGTCCTTCACAGCACATATCCCACCTATTGAGTCCTAGAATCACAGAATCATAGAATGGTTTGGATTGGAAGGGATCATCTAGCTCCAGCTCCCCTGGTTTCTTCTCCCAGGCAACCAGCACCAGAACAAGAGGACACAGTCTCAAGCTGTGCCAGGGGAGGCTTAGGCTGGGTGTTAGGAAGAAGTTCTTCCTAGAAAGAATGATTGCCCATTGGAATGTGCTGCCCAGGGAAGTGGTGGAGTCACCATCACTGGAGGTGTTTAGGAAGAGACTGGATGGGGTGCTTGGTGCCATGGTTTAGTTGATTAGATGGTGTTGGGTGATAGGTTGGAGTTGGTGATCTCAAAGGTCTTTTCCAACCTGGTTTATTCTATTCTATTCTATTCTATTCTATTCTATTCTATTCTATTCTATTCTATTCTATTCTATTCTATTCTATTCTATTCTATTCTATTCTATTCTATTCTATTCTATTCTATATGAAGAGGGACACCTTCCACCAGACCAAATTGCTCAAAGCCCTACCCAGCCTGGTCTTGAACTCTTCCAGCATCAGAGGATCCAAAATCAATTTGGGCAGCCTGTTCCACTGTCTCACCAGACTCACAGTGAAGAATTTTTTCCTGATTCTTCCCCATGAGGGTGGTGAGAGCCTGGCACAGGTTGCCCAGGGAGGTGGTGGAAGCCTCATCCCTGGAGGTTTTGAAGGCCAGGCTGGATGTGGCTGTGAGCAACCTGCTGTAGTGTGAGGTGTCCCTGCCCATGGCAGGGGGGTTGGAACTAGATGATCCTTGAGGGCCCTTCCAACCCTAACAATTCTGTCATTCTATGATGTCTAACCTAAATCTATCTTTTTTTCAGTTTAAAAACATTACTCTTCATCCTACCACAACACTTACTGATAAAGATTCCCTCCCCATCTTTCAAGTGGGCCCCCTTTAACTACTGAAATGCTTCTATAAGGTCTCCCTGGGCCTTCGGTAGGCTGAACAGCCCCAACTATCTCAGCCTGTCCTTACAGGGAAGGTGCCCCAGCTGTCTCAAAATTTTTGTGGCCCTCCTCTAGACCCTCACTAAGAAGTCCATGTCTTTCCTATGCTAAGAACACCAGAGATGGACTCAGCACTTGAGGGGGACCTCACCAGAGTGGTGTAGAGTGGCAGAATCACCTCCCTTGACATGCTAGCCCTGCTGCTTTTGATGCAGTTCAGGATGCAGTCAGCATTCTGGGCTGTGAGAACACATTGCCAACTCATATCCAGCTTTTCATCCAGCAGTAGTCCCAAACCCTTCTCCAGAGGGCTGCTCTCAATAGACTGGAGTCCTTGTGGGGTTTCAGCATGGTGAAGAGTTGGGAAATCACAGAATCACAGAAACATTCAGGTTGGAACAGACTCTCAGGATCACCAAGTGCAATCCAGAACCCTACTCTACAAAGTTCACTCGTAAACCATATCCCAAGCACCACAGCCAAACCACCTTGAAACACATCCAGGCTTGGGGTCTCCACCACCTCCCTGGGCAGCACATTCCAATCCCTGACCACTCTTGCTGGGAAATATTTTTTCCTAATGTCCAGTCTAATCCTACCCAGCTGCAGCTTGAGGCCATTCCCTCTTGTTCTGTCACTAATTACTCGGGAGAAGAGAGCAGCAGCAGCATCTCCACAACCTCCTTTCAGATAGCTGTAGAGAGCAATGAGGTCTCCCCTCACCCTCCTCTTTTCCAAACTAACCATCCCCAGCTCCTTCAGTTGCTCTTCATCAGATTTATTCTCCAGGCCCTTCCCAGCTTCCTTGCCCTGCTCTGCACTGGCTCCAGAACCTCCACATCTCTCTTGTCTTGAGGTGCCCAAAACTGGACACAGTACTCGAGGTATGGCCTCACCAGAGCTGAGTAGAAGGTGAAATGCCATGGTGCCTGATGCTGCTCTTCAGCAGCACCTCTTCCCTTCACTGACTGGAGAGTGAAACTGCCTCTTTCGGCAAGCACCTTCGAATGATGCTCTTTCTGCGCTGCAGGCCACTTCCTCTCCTCAGTACCGTCCTGAAGCCAGCACACTGATTTGCCAATATACGTATTTCTTCACCTGGGAGCCTTTGCCACATTTGCATTCCACCCCATTGAGATAAAAGGCTAATGTTAACTCACGGCACCACCACTCCCTCGCTAATTGCCGCTCAAGTTTTTTTTTTGCTTATCAGTATTTTTTCAAGGAAGTTCACAACTCGAGAGGTCAGCTTTAAGCAGGCTGAAACATCAGCTCAGAGTGACTAATATCAGAGATAAGATATGTCTGGAAACACATGGAAAATGCAATATCTCTCCCTTGTTTACCTTGTGAGGTATACAGAAAAAAAAAGCAGCATAAAACCTGCTCACGTTCCCAACCGAATGCTGGAACAAAGCAGGTCTCAGACAAGGGCTGGGACACAGCAGCAAGTCTGAACTGAATGAATAGTCAGCAACAACGACTATGAGTCACATACAAAGAAGGGAATATGTTTTCTACTGCAGTCACAATAAAACAATGAAGCAGGAAATGGAACTTGAAGCAAGGGCAGCAGAAGTGTTCTGAAACAGACATTTTAAAGCGGTGCTTTCTCTATTTTCCCCGCTGATAGCTTGCTGTATATTCATTTGTTTATTTGTTTAGTTAGTTGGTTATTCTGCAAAGAAGGAAATCTGGAATAGTTCACACTGAAAAGAAGATGTGTTCCTCTCTGCCCTGGTGATCTGTGAGATCTCCTGCTGCAAGAGAATGGGAACTGGGACTAGGAAATCCCTTCCTGCCATGCAAACTCTCTCATTCTGACATTTCCCTGTTTCCAAAGCCCTCCAAACCGTGTGAACCTGCAGAAAATAGAATTCAAACAGATCTAAGAACCTTACATTATGTTTTCATTTATGAAGTGTGAACTATTTGTCTTAACAATACAATTTCACTCCAGGGTGAGGTGTCAGGTAAGTATTACTAAGCCCTTTCTCCTGCAGAGGGGAGAAGTGAATCAGAGAGGAATTAACTCTCAGAGCACTGACTAATTCTTACTGGATTTGAACCTCAAGGATAAGCCAAGGAGAGCTGTTAATGTCTATCACCTTGGGAGAAGTAAAAAAGCTTAACCTTTGTGAAATTGTTTGAGGAAGGATCCAGGCCCTGGATGGGACCTGAGGAGGGGGACATTGATGAGGAGGATATTCTGGAATCCACAGGGGGACCTGTTTGGGCTGCAGGCTGGCATCACGGACTGTCAAGGGAAAATGCCAGAAGAGATGCCTTGGAGGTGATAAACAAAACAAACCCAAAAGATACAGGAGAGGAAGAAAATTCCTTTTATCGTGTATTAGAGACTTAAATAGTCAAATAGATTCATGTGGCCAGGCCATGTCACAATCAGAAGCAAATTCCCTGTCTTCTAAGAGCTGCCTTAACTATTGCTTCCTTGGAAATCTCTGAGGAAAACCTCCCCAGGAACACCAAGGAAGCAACAAGGCCCCATGGTTGTACCTGGGAGCTCTCCCTCCTTTCTCTACCCTGCAGCTCGACACTGTCTTGGCTAACATGAACCAACTTTCTAATACTAATAGTAAAATATTAGCTGCTTTCAGACAGTTTCTTTTGTGCCCCAAGTCTTTAGGGGGTGAGCAGTGAAAGCATGGCAAATGTCTTCTCAAGCAAGCCCAGTGAGACTCAGTGCTGTCACTAGGGAACGAGTCTCCGGTGAATCATTGCCTGCAGTGCTAGCCCAAGAGAAAGGGAACCTTTTATAGATGGATCTCAGTGGAGGAAAGGAGATTAATGGGGTGGAGGGAAGAAGATGTTTGCAGCACATGGAGCCTAATGGAAAAATATACTGTGGTAACAATACGTTTCCTGATTACAGAATGATTCCTGTCGATTTGTTTTCACAAGGAAAGGATAAACCTGCCAAGCAGAAGAGAACTGAGCAAATCTGGTCTCTATTACAAATACTTCCACATTGAGGTGCAGAAAGAGGGGCCTGTGCCCAGTGCATGATCTGAAGGCAGGGGGATTTATTATCCTCTCTCCTGATGGGTGGGAGAAGGATAATGAAAATCCCAATTATCAAGAGGAATGGGAAAGCTTAGTTGTGTGTCTGAATAGGGCAATTAAAGAATCAGTGGTTTCACAGAAGCAGAATCACAGAGTGGTCTGGGTTGGAAGGGACCTCCAAAGGTCATCCAGTCCAGCCCCTTCTGCAGTAAGCAGAGATTCTGAACTGGACCTTTAGTGTATATGGAGGGCTGCGAGGATGGTTAGGGGACTGCAACACTGCCTGTGAGGAGAGGCTGAGAGCCCTGGGGCTTTTTAGTCTGGAAAAGAGAAGACTGAGAGGGCATTTAATAAATGTTTATACATTTCTGAGGGCTGAGTGTCAGGAGGGAGGGGACAGGCTCTGCTCACTTACTCCCTGTGAGAGCACAAAGAGCAATGGATGGCTGCAGCACAGGAGGTGCCACCTCAACACAAGGGGCACTTCTTTACTGTAAGGGTTACAGAGCCCTGGAGCAGACTGCCCAGAGAGGTTGTGGAGTCTCCTTCTCTGGAGTCTTTCAAGGCCTGTCTGGATGTGTTCCTGTGTGACCTGTGCTAGATTGTATGGTCCTGCTCTGGCAGGGAGATTGGACTCAATGATGTCTCTGAGTTCCTTCCAACCCCTGACCTCCTGTGATCCTGTGTGATCCTGTGATATGCTGGGGATGGGCATGTTTCTCTCCCTTCTCCTCACCTCCCCCCAGATATGGCTACCTGCTTATTTTTGTGTGAGTTTATTTGAATTACATAAACTTGGTACATTGCTTTATCATCCTTCTTTAAATGCAATCAGGAATATGAATCAGATATGACAACACTTCAAAGCAATATGTGTCTTATGATAATGTAGTGGAAATCCTTATTTCAGACTCCTTCACAGAGTAAAATGCTGAGGCATAAAGGAGAGAATACAGTTGAATTTAAGAAGGGTTTCTGTTAAATCTCTACTTGGAGATGACAATCATAGAATGGTCTGGGCTGGAAGGGACCTCCAAAGCTCATCTAGTCCAACCTTCTCTGCAGTCAGCAGGGACATCCTCCAGTAGATCAGATTGCCCAGAGCCTCACTTTGAATATCTCCACGGATGGGGCCCCAACCACCTCCCTGGGCAACCTGTTCCAGTGTTCCACCACCCTCATGGTAAAGAACTTGTTCCTAACATGCCATTTAAATCTCCTCTTCTCTAGTTTGAAGCCACTGCCCCTTGTCCTCTCATTGAAGACCTTTGTAAACAGTCTCTCTCCACCCTTCTAGTAGTCCCCTTCAGGTACTGGAAGGTCACTATTAGGGCTCCCCAGAGCCTTCTCTTCTCCAGGCTGAACACCCCCAGCTCCCTCAGTCTGACCTTGTAGCAGAGGTGCTCCAACCCCATGATCATTTTCATGGCCCTCCTCTGGACCCACTCCGTGAGGTGCATGTCCTTCCTATACCGAGGGCTCCAGACTCCCTTACTTTCCTTTACTTTTCCCTTTTGCCCCTGTTTTGTTTATTTTTAAGACACTGGCCACTGAGTTATTTGCACAGCATTGAACCAAATCTGAATTCCTTGAGAGAGCTTTACTGTGAGCAAGGGTTACTCTTTCCAGAAATACCCACCTGACACAGTGGGATACAGAAGCGGAATGGCTGTGGTACTACAGAAACCACAATTCTGGTGTCAGAGTGGGCATTTCACCAACCGGTCCCAGCACTTCTAAACAGAGGAAGGTGACAATGCTGCTCTCTTTCCAAATGCAAGTGGTGCAGCTGCACGCTCTGCACTGTACATCCTCCTACCCCCTGAATTCCAGACACAGAGGGACTTTTTGTTGCTGGGTTTTTTTCCTTTTTCTTTTTGGCTGTTGTTGTTTAACTTGCACCAGTGTGAATCGGGAAAACTGCACTAAAGCCAGTGAGTGATGCTTCACCAGCAAAAGCAAAACTGCAAGGGAGTGGAAAATCAAGTCTTTTGTGAAATTCAGTCAACTTACTGTACAATCTTTTCTGGTTCAACCTGAAGAACATGATTTTTGAAAGGGCCTCAATCTGGCCTCCTTTCCTAGAGGTGCAATTTTGCATCTGCAATCAGTTAAAAGCACAATTAATTACAGTCATAAAACTTGCCAATTACACATCCAAACACCTGATTTGTGGAGCGGTTGGGTAGTTAGGCAACCACACATAGGACTTGCTTTAAAACTGGCTCTTGAGCCTGGGTACAAAAGTTGGTGCGGCAAATTGAATGCCGTTTCCATTTTTTCCCCCTGTCTTTTATGCTTTTCTCTCTCTTTTGTGTCTGCAAGAAATGTGACTGCAGTGCCTGGGAGAAAAAAAACTATGATCTGCATCAAATCTAGCTAGGCACAACTACCTAGAGACGCTGCTTGGAATGCATTTGGCTTGATAAAGCCTAATTGGTTAATATTGGTACCGATGACATCTCCACCATGGCTGATCCAAAATGTTGTGGTTGGGAGACAAAACAGTAACAAAAGAAATTTCCACTGGAGTGGAAATCTGTAGCTCACACTTCCTGTAGCCACAGATTTGCTAAGAAAAGGATTGCAAGGTATTACTACACGAAGCAATTTGAAAGTTGAAGCAATGAAGCACAGTGTAAATAATTCACTTTTTTTTTTTTTTTTTTTTTTTTTTTGGAGAGCTTGTGTTTAGTGGGTGGATCCAGGAAAAATCTATTACTGGCAGTGGAGGCTGCATCAGTGAAATCCATCTCCTGAAACAAAATGTTTCTTCTTTAGACATGGTGACACCGTGTAGGAATAGCACATCCACACAGCAGCCATTCAGATTGCATTTATAAACATAAGAAATTGCTGACTAGAGAATGGCTTTTGGGTTCATCAAGCCTTTTCTTTCAGTGTATTTCATCCTCACCTCCCTGGTTTATCACTGTATCCTTCAGCCCTTTCTCTCCTGAGATAAAAACGTCCAGCTGTCTCTTAAACTCATTTAGATTACTTGCTTGGCTGGCCAATTATTCCATATGTTTACTACTGTTTCAGGCAGAATTATTTTACCCAATTCCCACTTTACTCTTGATTTCCTAGATTTGCAGTGTGCTTCCAAGGTCTTGGGCTACTGATTTTTAACAAGTATTTCCTCATCCACTGCACTGTTAAAAATATCTATGGAATATTTCAGTATCCATCATTTGCATTGCTAATATATATATATATATATATATATATATATAGGAAAGGTCAGTATCCTTGGAAGCCACAGTTAGGGCATCAGTCAGCTTTTCTATGGGCAACAGAGGTAGATGGAGGCTAAACTCACCACAGTTAGGGCATCACTCAGCTTTTCTATGGGCAACAGAGGTAGATGGAGGCTAAACCCACCACAGTTAGGGCATCACTCAGCTTTTCTATGGGCAACAGAGGTAGATGGAGGCTAAACCCACCACAGTTAGGGCAGCAGTCAGTATTTCTATGGGCAACAGAGGTAGGTGGAGACTAAATCCAGGACCCAAGTTTCTTTTTCCACATGAGTTTACAGCCTCTTCTTCTTTCAATGAGTCCTTCTGACCTCTCACCCCACAGAGGTGTCTGTTGAGCCCCTGAGGCAGAAGCCCTCACTGAAACCAGCAGTTTCATCTCAAAGACACTTAACATTTTCTGTCTGTGCCAGTGAGAATAAACCTGTCCTTTCTGGATTTTCATCCAGAGAGTACACAAGCTGAGATACATGAGAAAAGGCAGCGACTCCCAGATCACTTCTCACTTTGTTATGGTGCTCTTTGCAATCCCAGTGTGGCACGTGGTACCTGCAGGTTTCTGCTGTCTGCTAGACCTCTATGGTATCTACTGCAAGCATCATCTGGTGCTGCAAGAGCAGCTGAGATTTCTCATGCGAGTTACAGGTCAGCTTCGCTTCCCCAGCAAGGGAAGGGTTCCTTAGGCTGGATGAAAGTGGGGAGGACACATTCCCCTCCAGGAAAGCCAGCAGGATGTTCTCCTTACAAGCTTATCTTTCATCAGAGAATGACACCTACGTAGAAGTTGAGATGGGATTGCTGCGAACCAGACCTCATGGTTCGGTTCATGAACCTTTCATAAGCTGAACCCTGCAGCGTTTACACAGCCTTAGCAGACACATAATTAAAAAAACCCAACAATAAAAAAGTAGTTGCTGCAATTGAAAGTCTACCCCCTAAAAAAAAAAAAAAAAAAAAAAGAAAAAAAGAAGAAATAAAAAGGGGGAAAAAAACCCTAACATCTCATTAAGATTGTGCCCAAGGGCTGGAGTCTGGGGTTTGGGTTAGGCTCTGGCACTTTTCCCCCAGAATTAACAGGCCTCCACCCTGTCTCAAGATTTAATTCTGGGCCTTGGTGATGGATCTAGCTATTGTTGGGCTTCCTCCTGAAGCACATGAGGATGGTTGTTTCCCCATTTATGTGTTAAACACGAGGAGTAATGTTGTTTGGGAAAATCTCCATCACTGATTGATCAGTAAATTTGCGGACAATGCCAAGGTGGGGGCAGGAGTTGATCTGCTGGAGGGCAGAGAGGCTCTGCAGAGGGACCTCGACAGGCTGGACAGATGGGCAGAGTCCAATGGCATGAGATTGAACACATCCAAGTGCCGGGTTCTGCACATTGGCCACAGCAACCCCAGGCAGTGCTAGAGGCTGGGGTCAGAGTGGCTGGAGAGTGGCCAGGCAGAGAGGGACCTGGGGGTGCTGGTTGATGGGAAGCTGAACATGAGCCTGCAGTGTGCCCAGGCAGCCAAGAAGGCCAATGGCATCCTGGCCTGCATCAGGAACAGTGTGGTCAGCAGGAGCAGGGAGGTCATTCTGCCCCTGTACACTGCACTGGTTAGGCCACACCTCGAGTCCTGTGTCCAGTTCTGGGTCCCTCAGTTTAGGAAGGATGTTGTCTTGCTGGAAGGTGTCCAGAGAAGGGCAACAAAGCTGGGGAGGGGTTTGGAACACAAGCCCTATGAGGAGAGGCTGAGGGAGCTGGGGTTGCTTAGCCTGGAGAAGAGGACGCTGAGGGGTGACCTTATTGCTCTCTACAACTACCTGAAGGGAGGTTGTAGCCAGGCAGAGGTTGGCCTCTTCTCCCAGGCAGCCAGCACCAGAACAAGAGGACACAGTCTCAGGCTGCACCAGGGGAGGTTTAGGCTGGATGTTAGGAAGAAGTTCTATACAGAGAGAGTGATCGCTCATTGGAATGTGCTGCCCAGGGAGGTGGTGGAGTCACCTTCATTGGAGGTGCTCAGGAGGAGGCCTGATGGGGTGCTTGGTGCCATGGGTTAGTTATTTAGGTGGGTTGGATTGATTGATGGGTTGGACGCGATGATCTTGAAGGTCTCTTCCAACCTGGTGTATTGTATTGTATTATTGTATTGTATTGTATTGTATTATTGTATAATTTCTTCCATTTTCAGTTTGGTAGCTTTTAATTTTCCATATCACAGAGTCACAGAATTTTAGGGGTTGGAAGGGACCTCTAGAGTTCATTGAGTCCAACCCCCCTGCCAAAGCAGGATCACCCAGGGCAGGTCACACAGGAATGCATCCAGGTGGGTTTGGAAAGCCTCCAGAGAAGGAGACTCCACAACCTCTCCAGTCAGGAGCTATCCAGGAGAAAATAAACATCTGCTGCTTATTGTAAGTTATCTGTTGGGTTTTTTGGGAAAATTTGATAATATCCTAAGCAAGTGATGAATAAATCTCTTTTTTTTTTTTTTTTAAAGAGAAAAAGGGGGTTGCAACCTTTCTGATTTTCCAAATGGTAGAAATATTTCCATTGAACTTGCCTAGGGAATATAAGGAAGTGATGTAGGCTGGGATTTTAGTCAGTTTTTACGAACCACTCAGGAATAATCTGGAGACTCCCAGATGGCAGAGTGCAGGTTGAAAACTGCTGATCTACAGCTACCATTTGGGTAATCCTCCTAAGGTTTTAGCATTCAACTAAACTTGAATGCTGTCCAAATGGCACTGTAAGACCAAGAAGAAAGTCATGAGCACCTTCTGTATGTGCACAGCCAGCAGCTCGAGGGAGGTGATTCTCCCTCTCTACTCCTCTCTGCTGAGACCACACCTGGAGCACTGTGTCCAGTTCTGGAGCCTCTATTCCAGGAAAGATCTGGAGGTGCTGAAAGGTGTCCAGAGAAGGGCCACGAGGATGAGCAGAGGGCTGGAGATGCTCTCCTATGAGGACAGACTGAGGGAGTTGGGGTTGTTCAATCTGGAGAAGAGAAGGCTCTGAGGAGAACTTATTGTGGCCTTCCAGTATGTGAAGGGGACTAGAAGAAGGGGAGGGACTTTTGAGTGTGTCAGGGAGGGATAGGACTGGGGAGAATGGAACAAAACTAGCAGTGGGGAGATTCAGATTGGATGTTAGGAAGAAGTTGTTCCCCATGAGGGTGGTGAGAGACTGGAAGAGGTTGCCCAGGGAGGTGTTGGAAACCTCATGCCTGGAGGCTTTTGCAGCCAGTCTGGATGTGGCTGTGAGCAACCTGCTGTGGTGTGAGGTGTCCCTGCCCATGGCAGGGGGGTTGGGACTGGCTGATCCTTGAGGTCCCTTCCAGCCCTGACAATTCTATGATTCTGTAATTTGTCATCTATCTAGACTGACTGAACAATGGTAGGAAAAAATATGAATTAAAAATCATTTAAAAGCTGAACCTGGATAGGGCCTAAAAGGTTATGCAGATCTTCACTTTACAGAAATCCAAGGAAAGAGAGAGGCAGAAAAAGGTAACTCAGCTTCTTCAATGCCAAATAAGGAGAATTTAGGAATAAAATTGAACTTTCTAATGTGTACTTCTAAAGTTTTCCTCAATTTCTCATTACTTTATAGCACCAGGACAATAGCCAAAGTATTGCATTTAATCCTTACAACAGACCTCTGTAAATTAATATTCTCTGCCTCCAAAAGAGTTATCCCTTTCAAGATGTTCATTTGCTAAAACCAGACATATTCTCACTTTATTTCTTAAAAACAGTTATCAGTGAGTAATGAGTTATATTTTAATTAAGCTTCCCCCTCCCTACAGCTTAGGGTTTAGTTCCCAATAAACCTAGAGTGTGGAGCTTCTTACCCGCTCGCAAACTATCTGCCTGTGCCACATCTCCCTCCCCTCAGAAAAAAATAAGTAAAAAGCAATCTATCCCTTTCCTTTTAAACTAGTTACTCTTTTCAAAATGTTTCCAGGATCTGGAAATGCTAAGGTCTGAATTTCACAATCATATCAGATGTGTGAAGCACAGCATCATGGAATGGCTTAGGTTGGAAGGGACCTTAGAGGTGATCTACTCCAGCCCCACTGCCATGGCCAGGGATGCCCCTCAACTAGACCAGGTTGCCCAAGGCTGCATCCAATTTGGCCTTGAATATCTCCAGGGAGGAGGCATCCACAAGTTCCCTGGGCAATTCCAGTGTCTCACCACCCTCATACTGAGGAACTTTTACCTAAAACCCGATCTAAACCTACTCCCCCTCAGCTTCAAAGAGCAGAACTCTGCTCTGAAGGTTCTACACACCAAGTAGCAGCATTAATAGTGAGCACACTACAGCAATCGGGAAAAGGTGCCTAAACCTTTCACAACTATTTTCATAGAATCATAGAATCATAGAATCAGTCAGGGTTGGAAGGGACCACAAGGATCATCTAGTTCCAACCCCCTGCCATGGGCAGGGACACCCTACACTAGATCACGCTGGCCAGAGCCTCGTCCAGCCTGGTCTTAAACACCTCCAGGGACGGGGCCTCAACCACCTCCCTGGACAACCCATTCCAGGGCTTCACCACTCTCATGGTGAAGAACTTCTTCCTCACATCCAGCCTGAATCTCCCCATTTCCAGCTTCAATCTGTTCCCCCTAGTCCTATCACTACCTGAGATCCTGAGAAGTCCCTCCCCAGCCTTCCTGTAGCCCCCTTCAGATACTGGAAGGCCACAGTGAGGTCACCTCGGAGCCTTCTCTTCTCCAGACTGAACAGCCCCAACTCCTTCAGTCTGTCCTCATAGGAGAGGTGCTCCAGCCCTCTGCTCATCCTCGTGGCCCTTCTCTGGACACGCTCCAGCACGTCCACATCCCATTCTTTCTCCTTTAGAAGGTTTAACCTTCTCTCCTTCACCACAGTCTAACAGGGTGCTTGAGCATGCTGCCAACTTCAAGCAGGTTAAGCATTCCCTCTCTGCCATAGGTGCAAATCCTATTTTCAAATAGTCACACATACAGATGGCTGAACCTGGACCCATATCTAGAAATAACTAAGCAGCATTGTGGGCATAACAGTGAGCTCTAAAGGTAATTACATGGCACACAAAATGCTACTGGTTACTCTAGGAAGAATTGCTGTTAGCATCCAGCCCTGGCCCAGCTCTGCTTCCACATGGAATCACAGAACGGTCTGGGCTGGAAGGAACCTCCAAAGCTCATCTTGTCCAACCCCCTCTGCAGTCAGCAGGGACATCCCCAACTAGATGAGGAGAGGCTGAGGGAGCTGGGGTTGTTTAGCCTGGAGAAGAGGAGGCTCAGGGGCCACCTCACTGCTCTCTACAACTACCTGAAGGGTGGTTGTAGCCAGGAAGGGGTTGGCCTTTTCTCCCTAGCAACCAGCACCAGAACAAGGGGACACAGTCTCAAGCTGCAACAGGGGAAGTTTAGGCTCAAGGTGAAGAGAAGGTTCTTCACCGAGAGAGTCATTCACCATTGGAATGGGCTGCCCGGGGAGGTGGTGGAGTCACCGTCCCTGGAGGCGTTCAAGAGGGGACTGGATGTGGCACTTGGTGCCATGGTCTAGTCATGGGGTCTGTGGTGACAGGTTGGACTCGATGATCTTCGAGGTCTCTTCCAACCTTAGTGATACTGTGATACTGTGATAGATCAGGTTGCTCAGAGCCCTGTCAAGCCTCACCTTGAAGATCGCCAGGGTTGAGGCCCCAACCACCTCCTGGGCAACCTGTTCCAGCAGCCTCGTGGCAAAGAACTTGTTCCTAACATCCAGTCTAAATCTGCTCTTCTCTAGTTGAAGCCACTGCCCCTTGTCCTATCCCTGCAGGCTTTTGCAAATAGTCTCTCTCCATCCTTCTTGTAGCCCTCTTCAAGTACTGGCAGACCTCTATTAGGTCTCCCTGGAGCCTTCTCTTCTCCAGGCTGAACAGCCCCAGCTCCCTCAGCCTGTCCTTGTAGCAGAGCTGCTCCAACCCCTGATCATTTTCATGGCCTCCTCTGGACCCTCTCCATCAGATCCCTGTCCTTCCTATACTGAGGGCTCCACACCTGCACTCAGTACTCCAGGTGAGGTCTCACCATGCTTTTATTTAGGAAAGACTTTTAACCATATGCTTGAGCTTCATTAAAACAAAACCAAAACCAACCAATCAACAAAAAAAAAAAGAAAAAAAAAGAAATAAAAGAGAGAGAGCTGTGTCCAAGGGCCTGACTCTCAGAATCCTAAAGTGTGCGCTGTGCTGTTTGAAATAGTTATGAAAAACCCCAATAATGGTTTACGTTTTTGCTGGGTTTTTATCCTTTCTTTTCCATCAATTCTACTTGCCAGTTCTTGCATCTTTTGTCTGATACAAATGCTTCAGCAGACTGCAGCAACAATGCTGATAATACTCTTTGTCCTTCAGTGGCAATGTACGTTTTTAGCTTTCTTCTGCCTTTTTTCTTTTTTG
>CM066585.1:2767500-2822500 GCA_033816785.1 Picus viridis | reverse complement strand
AATATACCTGGGAAAAAGAAAAAAAGAAAGAAATAAATCCTGGCCCTTGTTGCTTCAGCATTTTCTCTGCAATCAAGGGCAGAGTTGTGCCAGTATGTATTTAGCTGAACAGAAGATCCTGAATGTATGGATTTTAAACTTGTAGGAACAATATGTTCGGGATTGGTTCTTAGGAGTCATGACAACCAATTCAATTACTCTACAGTTTATTGCCAATATATGTGTTGAACCTTTTATGGGGCAAGGAGTGGATTACTTGATGCTTACCTATGACTAAGAGGGGGAGGGGGTGTGTGTGTGGAATTATATAGTTCATGGCTTCACGTTTAACTTTCAGATGAAAAAATAAACAGAATTTAATTTGTTTCCTGCCTGCCTGTTTGCCTCTCTTTTCCCTCACAAAGAGATTTTTTGGGAAACCTTATACACCTACTATGCACACAATCAATATGCTCAGTCGTGATAGGCAGGGGAGGCTTTTGGAAGTCATTAATTCACGTAAAACCCCAGAGAGCTGCCTAAGTAGGGTCTGAATAGGCATTAAATTAAATATGCATATGTTTTAAATGCACATCATTCATTACACAGCAAAATGAAACTTTCAGGGGTTTTTTTTGGATACTTCTTGCAGATCACAACACCTAAACACCCCAAATCAAACTGATTTTTCTCCTGTACCGATGTTCCATTTTAACACAGAAGCCTCTCACGCTCCCTTCTCCAATGAATTTTTCTCATGTTTCCCAGGCCTCACCTACCGTTCTGCAAAAGACACAAATAATTGGTCTCCTGGAATTAGTTTTTTAAGAAGGCTGAATATTTAATTTTCCATTATCTCCACTTTTAAAAGCAGGCGCTGCTTAATGCCACCGAGGAGCTGACATTTAGCAAAGCAAAGCAAAGCAACATCGCTTCGCAGCAAAAAGGGTTAAAGAGAATCTGTATTAATATAGGAGTCAAGCTTTAATATTCTGCAAATATTAACAAAGAAAGATGATAATGTTGAGTTAATATGGGTTAAGGATAAAATGAAAATAAATTTTTCTGATTGCTAAGTGTTGACACTTTTTTGGCTGGGCCCACAGCCTTTTCTTGAAGGCTGTGTAATTACAGAAGGCTTTTCCCCTCCTTCCCCCTCCTGCTTCTAGCCCACATTAGTAATGACCCCTTCACTGCTTCAAAAACCACTAATAGTCTTCAGCAAAGGCAAGAAAAATGAACAGGATAAATTGGAATCCACAGTCAGTAATTTGCATCATATGAGGCTGCTTTGGCCACTCACACTCATTCCTGGCCATCAATCGTGCGCTGTCAGGTGCTGCACTCTGCCACCATGATAAATACTCCTCCTAACACTCTGATTCGTCCAAACAATGTAATTGTCCTCTATTCTCCTCTTGGTAATGGAGATAATGAATGACTGCACAAACAAGAAGGATTGCTCATCACAGACACAGGGGTGGCTTCAAACTGAAAAGCCCCGAGTACAAATTTTAATTGACTGAAAACACAGGTCGAAAGAAAAGAAATCCTGTCTTCCATTTCCAGCCTTGGAGACAATCACTTCTGAGCTTTCCCCTTCTGGTCTGGGGGCTGGCTTCTTTCTCCTCAACGTGCCCCCCCCCCCCCAATGGGATAAAAAAAAAAAAAAAAAAAAAAAAAAAAAAAAGAGGTTGCAGAAAATCCTGTTGTTGGAAAGCAGCCACAGAAACGCTGTCCAGTATGGGATTCGTGTAAAAGAACTCCTCACTTTAATTGTGCTTAATCCCAACCTGCCAGGAGCTGGCGTCATGAAAAAATAACGTAACAAAAAACATCCAAAACCCCAAAGCACCACCCCCCCCAAAAAAAAAAAAAAAATATCCCCCAACGACCTCCTGCAAAATGGAAAGAGTTCCATCCAGTTAAATACTTATTGTACTGCAAGGAATTGTATGTTTTTAGAATGTCAGTGGAAACATCACCACGCACAAAGTGAATGGCGCTCCACAGCACAGAGCGTGATGGAAATCAGCGAGCCTGCTCAGCGTGATAGCCATCCTGGAGCTATTAAGACATTTGAAAATTGGTACACACAAGATCAACAAACACTTAAAAGCCGAGATCTTATCAAAATTCACCTTGCACAGATGGCTTTTATTATTTCTAATTAAGAGTGAGGGACAATAGCATAGCAACTCTTAACTTATTTAAATAACGTTCTACGTTTTGGTGGGGAGGGAGAGAGCGAGCCAGAACTGGTGTTGCTTTCTGTTGATTTTTTTTTTTTCCCTTTCCCCTCCCCTCTCCTTCAACATCAGTGATTCTACAGCTTTTAAATGTGAAGTGGACTGTTTATCTGAAAGTGTGCTGGCAGGCTGCCACCATATTTCTAAGATTAAAGAAAGGATTGAAAACAATTCGGCTTCCCAAGGAACCGAAACCACCACAATATGTTTCTGATTAATTTACAAATATATGTATATATTTAAGGCTAAACTACAGAACCAGAAAATTCCTACTAGTTAGTCTATCACAGGCATTCTTACACTTTATTAGAACAGACATCATATTGAAATAATAAGCATGGGAGGCCTTCGTTTCTTCTTTGATCTATATTACTGCATGTCTGACTGGCTCAGATTTAAAATAAACTTTTGGTATGTTTGCACTTGAAAACTGAAGAAAAGACCACAAGTAATAATTTGTTGTCAGTTTCCATATTCTCTAACTAAAAACTACAGTTTAGTCTGTACACTGCTGGATACCAGGCCCTGTTAGTCCACTCACCCCTGCAAGTGGCTAAACTTGCTTGTAGGGATAGATGCTCCGGTATGGGAGTGATGCTGATAGATCACTTCATCGACCTGGAGCTAGCTGAGATGAATTAAAGGTACAGGTCACAGCTCTCTCTGCTTTCCAAATCTCTTGCAGGCTAGTGTCTTTGCAACCTTAAACACACAGGTACCTGCTGGAAAAGGGTGCCATGGAGCCCTCCTTTTCCCCTGAACATCTCAAGGGTTGTAATTTCATGGCAAAAACACACCCCAAACCCACAGTCAAATGCATCACAGATTTGAAGGCAAGATTTTACGTGGGTTAATGATGGCTCTTCTGTGTGATTTTTCAAGTGTTGGGGGTTTTTGTTTGGTTGGCTTGTTGTGCTGTATAAATGTTGTCAGTTTGCTTCCAATAGCTTAAAATGTAATAAGCAGTGGTGTTGAAGTGGCATCCACACCTAACATAGGTGGATTCGGGTTTAAACTTGGAAGATTGTGAATATGTAGGCAAAAATTTTACTCAGACTCAACTTATATAAAGTTTTATATAAGATTAGTTCATTTTCTTATTTAGAAAGTTGCATTCAGAGGAAAGAACACAGAAGAGAGTCTCTGATCAAGAGGCAAGAGAATCCTAAGTTATTAACCCTTAGAAAGGATACTGAGTACAAAACACTAAGGGCAGGATTAAAGAATACATCGATGCCCTTTAAAAGCCTGTTAAAAGCTTTCCTGGTCCATTTTAAAATGAATCTCAGTACCAAATGAGTTAACACTCACAAAAAAAGGCAAGAGTTTTGGAAATCCCACCATCTCTAAAAATTCCCACTCTGCTGAGCATCTCTCATCCCTTTATTACCAAGGTAACCACGAGCATCTCATGAACTCTTCAGTGCCACTGGATGGTCAAATAGAATCACTGAATCACTGAATTGTCAGGGTTGGAAGGGACCTCAAGGATCATACAGTTCCATCCCCACTGACATGGGCAGGGACACCTCACACTAGATCAGGTTGCCCAGAGTCACATCCAGCTACACAAACCCTCTGTTTACAGATGAAAAGGCCATGCTACAGACATAGGACTGAGCTCCAAAATGGATGCACTCCTGATTCTATGTCTTGACTGTAACTCATTTAGGAACAAAAGAATCCACTTACACTCCAGGAGTTTCAAAATTCAGCAGCAACAGAATGCGCTGTGAGCACGTTCCCTTGACAGACTAAGCATTGCTAGGGGCTCCATTTAAATAGTGGTCCTAACTGTCTAAGATATCACAGAATCACAGAATGTTAGAGGTTGGAAGGGATCTCCAGAGATCATCCAGTCCAACCCTGCTGCCAAAAGCAGGGTCGCACAAGGTAGTCCACACAGGAATGCATCCAGGTGGGTTTTGAAAGTCTCCAGAGAAGGAGACTCCACAACTTCTCTGGGCAGCCTGCTCCAGGGCTCCATCACCCTCACTGTCAAGAAGTTTCACCTCATGTTGAGGTGAAACCTTCTATGTTCAAGTTTACATCCATTGTTCCTTGTCTTATTCCTGTGCACCACTAAAAAGACATTGGCCCCCTCCACTTAGAGACTGACCCCATCCACCATCTCAGCTCAGCTTGTCTCAGCATCAGCCTTTTCCATCCCTTAATTATACAAAGGTGTCCAAAATGGTGAAGATGAAGAGGGCCCTTCACAGAAGGCAGAACCAAGATTACTAAGCATATCTTTTTATTTAGAAAAGACTAAGAGTATTTGCTGAACCAAAAACCTTTCAAAGTTCCCTTAAAGCCTACCTGTCCTAGAATAAATAGCCTTTTCTGTTCACAGACTCACAGAAACAATCAGGTTGGAAAAGACCCTCAGGATCACCAAATGCAACCCAGAACCCTACTCTACAAGGGTCACCCCTAAACCATATCCCCAAGCACCACATCCAAACCACCTTTAAATACACCCAGGCCTGGGGACTCCACCACCTCACTGGGCAGCACTTTCCAATCCCTGACCACTCTTGCTGGGAAAATCACTTTCCTAATGTCCAGAACATTCCTGTTTCTGTCCTAGAAGAAATGCCCTTTTCTGTTATGTGCATCCATCCTGCCAGACACATAGTTAACAATTCTTCAGCATTGATACTACCATTTTGAGCACAGAGAGTGCTGCTATGTCCCTGATAATTCCTAGGGAAGACCACCCATGCTAAAAGTGCTGAGTGCCTGGACAGACAGACTGAAGTGGAGAATCAGAGTTGCTGTGGATGATTTAACATCAAACAATGCTCAGCAGACTGGGGGCTTCCCTACCCATAAAGACAGCCATGCTTACTCCTGGATAGCACAGAGATGATTTGAGCAACATCCTGCTAGCTAAGACAAAGCAAGGAGAAATCAAAAAGCAAAGCTAGAACACGTGTGAGCCAAGGACCTAAACACCCCAACTCTACCATACTCCTGGCTCCTGCTGCTCTGATGAACAAAGGGCCAGGAGGAGCCACTTCTCTGTGTTCTGCCACTCCAAAGACATCAGGTAACACATTCAAAGAGACAAGCTGATGTGCTAAGAAAGTTCAATATACATGAGAGGGTTGCTGGTGACATATGGCTGCTTTTAGACACACACACACAAAGGAAAGATGACCAGCTGTGTGGATTGCAGAATGAAAGCTTGTGAAGTACATTTACAGGGGGGAAATATCTATCTCTATCTCTATCTCTATCTCTATCTCTATCTCTATCTCTATCTCTATCTCTATCTCTATCTCTATCTCTATCTCTATCTCTATCTCTATCTCTATCTCTATCTCTATCTCTATCTCTATCTCTATCTCTATCGCTATCGCTATCGCTATCTCTATCGCTATCTCTATCGCTATCTCTATCTCTCTATCTCTATCTCTATCTCTATCTCTATCTCTATCTCTATCTCTATCTCTATCTCTATCTCTATCTATCTCTATCTCTCTATCTCTATCGCTATCTCTATCGCTATCTCTCTATCTCTATCTCTATCTCTATCTCTATCTCTATCTCTATCTCTATCTCTATCTCTATCTCTATCTCTATCTCTATCTATCTCTATCTCTATCTCTATCTCTATCTCTATCTATCTATCTCTATCTCTCTATCTCTATCTCTATCGCTATCTCTATCTCTATCTCTATCTCTATCTCTATCTCTATCTCTATCTCTATCTCTATCTCTATCTCTATCTCTATCTCTATCTCTATCTCTATCTCTATCTCTATCTCTCTATCACTATCGCTATCTCTATCTCTCTGTCTCTGTCTCTCTCTCTCTCTCTCTCTCTATCTCTATCTCTATCTCTATCTCTATCTCTATCTCTACCTCTATCTCTATCTCTATCTCTATCTCTATCTCTATCTCTATCTCTATCTCTATCTCTATCTCTATCTCTATCTCTATCTCTATCTCTATCTCTCTATCTCTATCTCTATCTCTCTATCTCTATCTCTATCTCTATCTCTATCTCTATCTCTATCTCTATCTCTATCTCTATCTCAAAGATGTTCTAAGGAAGGGAAGAAAGGTAATTAATAAAATAATAACATCTAGTATTGTGGTAAAAAAATTTTTCTGTCACACTGGAGACAGAACCACGATGGAGAACAATATTCCCCAGTGTTGTAAGGAAAGCATTCTGTGATCTTTCATGCAAAATTTACTGCAGAACATTTTCCTTCCAGTGAATTAAAAGTGTGATGAGTGGCCTGTAGAGTGATTTTGAAGATGGTGAGCATTCACTCAGACAAGAAAGGTGACAAAGAGCATTATCATTAATCTGATATAATTCAGCTCTATTAATGGAATATAACTTGGCTCTGTTTTCTGGGAAGAATCACAGCATCACAAAATTTCAGGGTGTGGAAGGAGCCTCAAAAGCTCTTCCAGTCCAACTCCCCTGCCAGAGCAGGGTCACCTACACCAGATTACACAGGAATGCATCCAGGCGAGTATTGAATAGCATAGAATTAAACAGGTTGGCAAAGACCTCAGAGATCATCCAGTCCAACCTATCACCCAATACCATCTAATAAACTAAATCATGGCACCAAGTGCCTCAGCCAGTCTCCTCTTAAACACCTCCAGTGATGATGACTCCACCACCTCCCTGGGCAGCACATTCCAATGGCCAGTCTCCCTTTCTGGGAAGAATTTCTTCCTAATATCCAGCCTAAACGTTCCCTGGCACAGCTTGAGATTGTGTCCTCTTGTTCTGGTGCTGGCTGCCTGGGAGAAGAGACCAACCCCCACCTGGCTACAATCTTCCTTCAGGTAGTTGCAGACAGCAATGAGGTCTCCCCTGAGCCTCCTCTTCTCCAGGCTAAGCAACCCCAGCTCCCTCAGCCTCTCCTCACAGGGCTGTGCCCCAAACCCCTCCCCAACTTTGTTGCCCTTCTCTGGACATGTTTGAGCATCTCAACATCTTTCCTAACCTGAGGGGCCCAAAACTGGACACAGTACTCAAGGTGTGTCCTAACCAGTGCTGAGTACAGGGGCAGAATATCTCCAGAGAGGGAGACTCCACAACCTCAGAGCCTGAGAACTGAGGTTTCTGGTGAAAATGTTAATATATTGCTGCTGTCCCGATTTCCAGGCAGGCTATTTACAATTTCAGGGGTTTGGTACATAAAAATAAACAGACACTTTGGCTCTGGTCTTTCAACTCAGAATTTTCAGGTAGTGAGTTCCCTGAAAATAGGATAAATAATGGCATGGTCTGACATAAGGAATGGTGAAAAGAATCTAGGGAGGAAATGAAAGGCTAGCTCACAGGGATGGTAGGAAATTTAATGGCATACTGTGTAGCTAAGGAGTAATTTAAATAAATAAACAAAAGGCAGCCCTGTAGGAAAATGTTAAGGTTGCTGCTCACAGAATCGCAGGATGTTAGGGGCAGGAAGGGACCTCAAAAGCTCATCCAGTCCAACCCCTGCCAGAGCAGGATCACCTAGTGCAGATCACACAGGAACACATCCAGGTGGGTCTTGAATATCTCCAGAGAGGGAAACTCCACAACCCCCCTGGGCAGCCCGTTCCAGGGCTCTGGCACCCTCACAGGGCAATTCTTTTTCTTCATGTTCACATGGAACTTCCTATGCCTCAGCTTCCACCATTGCCCCTTGTCCTGTCATTGGGCATCACCCAGCAGAGCCTGGCTCCAGCCTCTTGGCACTCACCCTGTACAGCTTTATCAATATGAGTGAGGTCACCTCTCAGGCTCCTCTTCTCCAAGCTAAGGAGACCCAGCTCCTTCAGTCTCAAGGACTACAAAGTTAGCTGAGATAAGTGGACATGGTTCTGCTGCAGTTGTGTGACAGAATGAATCAGAAGAGAAAGAGGTGCTCGAAGTTAGACTCAAATCTTGGCCATAGATTTAAAAAAAAAGAGGGAAATTGGGTAGCTATGGAAAAGATGGAATGTTAGAAAGGACTTTGAAAAAGCATTGCAGATAACGAGGAAGTGCTGGAGAGAGGAGCAGTGAGACTGGAAGGATAGTTTTCAGGTCAGTCTCCAGGCATAAAGCACAATGCCTAGTAATAAAACCAAACAGAATTACAGTGATTTTCGTCTCCTAGATATTATATCATATCTCCTGGATGGTCGGATATAAAATCCTATTTCCACTGAGCCAGTGAGAGTTTTGCCACTCTCTTCTTTAGAATTTGATTTGGAGCCTAATTTAGGAAACTTAACCTCTGTATAAACATAGGGAAAAACGTTACTTTAACCGCCTGGAACAGAAAAAACTGTATTCCAGACAAACATTGAAGAGGTTTGGGTGATATTTGACACCTAGTGTAGCAAAAGGCTGAAAAGACAACGTGGAATTCATCTGTAGAATGAATTGCCATACCCCAACAGGGGCTAAAATTAAAGACAGTAGTTGAAAATCAAAATCTGCAATGAAGCCAACGTGGAGAAAGTCTTTCATAGAACCATAGAAGCAAGCAGGTTGGAAGAGACCTCAGGCATCATCAAGTCCAACCTATTACCTAACACCTCCTGACAACTAAACCATGGCTCCAAGTGCCACATCCAATCCTTTCTCCTCACCTCGAGCCTAAACTTCCCCTGACCTCTTGTTCTGTTGCTAGTTGCCTGGGAGAAGAGACCAACCCCCACCTGGCTACAACCTCCCTCCAGGGAGTTGTAGACAGCAATAAGGTCTCCCCTGAGCCTCCTCCAGGCTAAATAACCTCAGGTCCCTCAGCCTCTCCTCACAGGGCTGTGCTCCAGACCTCTTCCCAGTCTCATTGCCCTTCTCTGGACACCTTCCAGCAATCTCCTTCTTAAATTGAGGGGCCCAGAACTGGACACAGTCCTCAACGTGTGGCCTAGCCAGTGCTGAGTACAAGGCAGAATGACTTCCCTGCTCCTTCTGGCCACACTGTTCCTGATCCAGGCCAGGATGCTATTGGCCTTCTTGGCCACATGGGCACACTGCTGGCTCATGTTCAGCTGCTGTCAATCAGTACCCCCAGGTCCCTTTCTGCCTGGCTGCTCTCCAGCCACTCTGTCCCCAGCCTGTTGCACTGCATGGGGTTGTTGTGGCCCAATGTGTAGAACCTGGCACCTGGACTTGTTAAATGCCATCCTGTTGGACTCTACCCATCTGTCCAGCCTGTCAAGGTCCCTCTGCAGAGCCCTCTTACCCCCTAGCAGTCCCCAGCTTGGTGTCATCTGCAAACGTACTGATGATGGACTCAATCCCCTTGTCCAGATGATCAATAAAGATATTGAACAGGCTGGGGCCCAGCACTGATCCCTAGGGGGACACCAGTAGTGCCTGGATGTCAGCTGGATGTGGCAGCATTCACCACCACTCTCTGGGCTTTCAAACCACTAAAAAATATCTCTATAGTAAAGCAGTCTCAGAAGTAATGAGTCCTGTGTCCAGTTCTGGGCTCCTCAGTTTAGGAAAGATGTTGAGATGCTGGAAGGTGTCCAGAGAAGGGCAACAAAGCTGGGGAGGGGTCTGGAACACACAGCACTATGAGGAGAGGCTGAGGGAGCTGGGGTTGCTTAGCCTGGAGAAGGGGATCTGAAGGGAAGTTGTAGCCAGGTGGGGATTGGCCTCTTCTCCCAGGCCAGCAGCAGCAGAACAAGAGGACACGGTCTCATGCTGTGCCAGGGAGGTTTGGGCTGGATGTTAGGAAGAAGTTCTTCCCAGCAAGAGAGATTGGCCATTGGAATGTGCTGCTCAGGGAGGTGGTGGAGTCACCAGTACTGCAGGTGTTTAAGAAGAGCCTGGATGAGACACTTGGTGCCATGGTTTAGTTGATCAGATGGTGCTGGGTGATAGGTTGGACTTGGTGATCTCTGAGGTCTTTTCCAACCTGCTCTGGTCTGGTCTGTTCTATTAAAAAAAAAAAAAAACAAATTACTGTAGCTGTTAAAGTCAAAATCATATTGAGAAAGTCTTGAAGGGCTGAAGGGAAGGAAGGTGCAAGGCAGGAATAATACTTTCAAATGGTTCTCTCCCATTTAAACCAAAGTGTCTCATCAAGTTGTGCTTCGTTCATCCCTAAAGAGAGAGATGAGCAAAACGTGGGGGAAGAGAACACCTCTCCTAAAGCAAGCCAAGAAAATAATCAGCATGGCTAGAAAAAAGGCAAACAAATCCCTTTCATTAATGTTGAAATACAGAACTGGATACCCTTTAGTGGCATAACAGAATGGAACTGTCTGGTGAGCCCCAGGTGTTTCTTCTCCATAAGGTGAAACTTATCTGCTGTCAGGCTTGTCTGTATTGATGCTGAAAATCAGCTCCACCAGTACAATTTGGACATAAATATCTATTCTTGCCCCTATTACAGGAAGGATCTGGAGGTGCTGGAAGGTGTCCAGAGGAGGGCCACGAGGATGAACAGAGGGATGGAGTTCCTCTCCTATGTGGACAGACTGAGGGACTTGGGGTTGTTCAGTCTGGAGAAGAGAAGGCTCCCAAGAGACCTTATTGTGGTCTTCCAGTATCTGAAAGGGGCTACAGGAAAGCTGGGGAAGGACTTTTGAGGGTGTCAGGGAGTGATAGGACTGGGGGAAATGGAGCAAAAAATGGAAACAGTTAGATTGAGATTGGATGTTAGGAAGAAGTTGTTCCCCATGAGGGTGGTGAGAGACTGGCACAGGCTGCCCAGGGAGGTGGTGGAAGCCTCATGCCTGGAGGTTTTGATGGCCGGGCTGGATGTGACTGTGAGCAAGCTGATAGGGTGTGAGGTGTCCCTGGCCATGGCAGGGGGGTTGGAACTGGATGATCCTTGAAGTCCCTTCCAACCCTAACAATTTTATGATTCTGTGCACACACTGGGTTTGAGGAAAGGTACTCCAGAAAGGGGTTGTTTGAAAATACCAGAGCCAGGTATAGGATGTTCTCAGGTTTTGAATATGTTAATCTCTACAATGTTTTGAGGGTTTTTTTGGGGTTCACCTGGATTACTGGCTATGACTGAGGCAGATAGTCATTCCACATCAGATCTTGCAGATAGTCATTCCACACCAGATCTTTTTACTTAGCTCTTCCAATGTGGAGTAGGCATTTGTGAGTCATATGAACACATTTAGGAATGTAACCAATTTTAGTTATTAAACAGTGGTACCCACACAGAACAGTTATATCTGTCTTTGAAGGTTCAGCCATCTCACTGACTAGTGCTTGCTTTGTTTTGCAAGACTGGATAAGCTGAAGAACCTCACATTATGCATTTGGAAAGTTCAGGACCACGTAAGGATTTTCACAAATCTTGTCCCAAACATTCCCAGCCACACAACCAGAGAACCAGCTCCTACAGGGCTGATTTGATTGAATTTGAACCTCTGTCTAACCTCCCAGAGCTGAATCCTTTTTGATTGCCCTAAACTAGTTTTTATTCTTTTCTTTTACAGAAAGTAGTTTACAGATGAGTCATGAAAGAGTATAAGGTTCACAAAGCCATAAGGATAAAGCTCAGTTTCATTTTTTCCCTCTGCTCTGGAGGTAGGATTTGCGATTAATGGGGGCGGGAATCCTGTCCACTAGGAACAATAATGGACATAGAACTAGAATCATAGAATCATAGAATCACAGAATCACAGAATCAACCAGGTTGGAAAAGACCTCAGTCCATCAAGTCCAACCTATCACCTAATATCTAACACCTCCTGACAACTAAACCATGGCTTCGAGTGTCACATCCAATCCTTTTTTGAACACCTCCATCCTCTGACTAGGTGGAACCTAACTTCTGTTAGCTGGGATAGGGGATCAAGGATTCAAGGAAACACAGAAAAGGTTTATAAAACATAGAGATGGGAACAGACACAGCTGTGAGAAGATTAGAATACCTTAAATACCCCAGAAACAGAAACATTTCCTTAATTATTTCAAAAGGAAATGGAGATTCAGAATGAATCATAGGATCATAGAATTGTTAGGGCTGGAAGGGACCTCAAGGATCAGCCAGTTCCAACTCCCATGCCATGGGCAGGGACACTTTACGCTACATCAGGTTGCTCACAGCCACATCCAGCCTGGCCATACAAACCTCCAGGGATGAGGCTTCCACCACCTCCCTGGGCAACCTGTGCCAGTCTCTCACCACCCTCATGGGGGAGAACTTCTTCATAGATAAACATGTGAAATTCCAGGAGAAGTACAAGTCCTAAATACTTCTCCCTCTTGTAAAAGGGAATATAACATATTGGGGACTGTTTAGTGAAGGATCTGTTACTGAATGTCCAAAACAGTTTTCTGAACTTCAGCAAATACACTGAAACCTACTTAATTTAATGAGGAAGGCAACATGGATTTATGACAGCAAGGTCTTTCTTAATTAACTTGCTGGTGTTGTTAAATAATGTTATCACCGGAGCAGGGAAATGGAAATGCCATAGATATTATCTCTCTGGGGTTTATTACAGCACTTGATATAATTTCAGATTAAAAGACTATAAAGTAGAAAAACATCTCACAAACAGTAACAACAAGTGGTGGGTTCAGCTGACTGGTGAGAAGGCTCTTCTCACTTTTGCATTTAATTCAGTTAGGCAACAACATCAGATCAAGCTGGAAACACAAAAGATTCGTGCCCTGTTAGGCATGAAAGCCAAAGGGCCAACCTACTACCCCACAAAGGCAGCAGAAGCTCTCTGCAGACTTCAGTGGAAGCTGGATCCTAAGTTTATTGCTGATAAACACAGGAATCTGTTCATCCCTGAGAGGGAGATGTTGGGATGCAAGCAGTGACAAAATAGTGCAGGTAGATGCAATTTGTGTTCTCTCAAACCTCTTGGTATAACACAGGAGTGAAAATAGCAACAGGCACAGAAACATTTAGCATTATCTCCTTCACCACTGCCTTGCTGGATCGTAGTTTCACAAGCTCTGTTAGAGGTCTTTAGCTTAATTCATGATTCTTCAGTTTCTGCTACTTCGTGGATCTCAGGCTCACCTCTTGCTTTAAATTAGAGATATCGTGCACCCACCAGGCTAAATAAAACCAACAAAGCTCAGCAGTGCATCTTGCAGAGGGACCTCGACAGGCTGGACAGATGGGCAGAGTCCAATGGCATGAGATTGAACACATCCAAGTGCCGGATTCTGCACATTGGCCACAACAACCCCAGGCAGTGCTACAGGCTGGGGTCAGAGTGGCTGGAGAGTGGCCAGGCAGAGAGGGACCTGGGGGTACTGGTTGATTGTAGGCTGAACATGAGCCTGCAGTGTGCCCAGGCAGCCAAGAAGGCCAATGGCATCCTGGCTTGCATCAGGAACAGTGTGGCCAGCAGGAGCAGGGAGGTCATTGTGCCCCTGTACACTGCACTGGTTAGGCCGCACCTTGAGTACTGTGTCCAGTTCTGGGCCCCTCAGTTTAGGAAGGATGTTGACTTGCTGGAACGTGTCCAGAGAAGGGCAACAAAGCTGGTGAGGGGTTTGGAACACAAGCCCTATGAGGAAAGGCTGAGGGAGCTGGGGTTGCTTAGCCTGGAGAAGAGGAGACTGAGGGGTGACCTTATTGCTCTCTACAACTACCTGAAGGGAGGTTGTAGCCAGGCAGAGGTTGGCCTCTTCTCCCAGGCAGCCAGCACCAGAACAAGAGGACACAGTCTCAGGCTGCGCCAGGGCAGGTTTAGGCTGGATGTTAGGAAGAAGTTCTACACGGAGAGAGTGATTGGCCATTGGAATCGGCTACCCGTGGAGGTGGTGGAGTCACCTTCACAGGAGGTGTTCAGGAGAAGACTTGATGGGGTGCTTGGCTGTATGGTCTAGTTGTTGGGTGGGTTGGATTGTTTGATGGGTTGGACGCGATGATCTTGAAGGTCTCTTCCAACCTGGTGTATTGTATTGTATTGTATTGTATTATTGTATTGTATTGTATCTTGTCTTTTTCACTCTAATAGGCAGAGCCAATCATATCCCAAATGTTATGCTGAATACTCTGAAGCCTGTGGACTGCAGGCACAAACCAGGTCCCAAGTATAGAGATTAAAATCTACTCTGCATTTGAAGTGAATTCAGTACTGATACCAAAACCCCCACAATGCCTCTGCCATTAAGGGCAAACTGAGCTACCTAGAACTGATTTCTTCACCATCCAAACATAAATCAAGACAATGATGCATTTACCTTGGAAAACTGTGCTGTGTTTTGTTGGAAACTCAAATCTAAATTTTTTTTTAAGCATATTTCACTGCATATTGAGGTCCCTTCCAACCCCAACAATTCTATGATTCTATGTCCTGGCAGTAATCCTTAGACCATGTTACTGAGCAGCACTTTCTTCCACGTGAGAACCCTTTGAGCTTTGTTGGGTCACACAGAGAATAAAACACTAATCAGTGCAAGGAAGGTCTGCCTCTGATTCTGGCTCATAGACAGAGGACCAGAGAGAGAACTTTGTTTTGGTTTTTCTCTAAGTAGGAGACTTTGAATTTCCTTTTACCTAAGCTACATCTGCTGAGCTAGTTTATTACAAAAGAAATGGGAACTATGGCAATACATAGCTCCAAGAGTCTCCCATTCATACCATAAATATGTGAGGCCATGGCTCTGGGCAAGCTTTTCAACACATTCAGTAGCAGGATTTGATAGAATGCAACAGCTAGCTCTCATTGCACCTCTTAATTTGCTTGCTGGAACTTGGCAATTTACCTTTCAAGAGCCACAGACCAAATGGATATCTGTTTGGCACGCACAAAAGTTCTTTTCAGGGATCTAGTGAAAGGGTAAGGTATGGTCTGCAGCTTAATGAAGTTATAAGCTAGTGACATATCTTGCCAGAAAATGTTCATGACCTACTGAAATGAAAGCGGTTATCACAACACAAAGGATTATCTCTTGGTTTTTCATATACATAGTTTGATTTGTACTTAATTAGCTGTAGGTGCATGTGCTTCATTGGCAAAGGCAAAGGCGATGTCTGCAGCGACTTTCGCAGTACAAAGACACCACATTAACAACAAAACCCTGAACCATTCATAGTCAAGGCCAGGTTTGTTGAAGGGCTCCTCTGAGTTTTGGCAAAGGCTGTTAAGGCTTTTGGGTGCAGCGCTGCGGCTGACGTTTACATGTGGCCGCTAGGTGAAACTGCTGTGGTTCAGCCTAAGCCTCACTCTAAGCCTGAACTCCAAACCTCAAAGGTGAACTCTCAGCCCTGAATTTACACAGATGTACAAACATTCCCGCAGGAAAATCCTGCAAAGGGAAACCGCTTCCAAGGACATCTGCTTTCCAAAGTGCTTTCCAAAGCAGATGTAGATTTGGTTTTGCTGTTGTCCCAGTGAGGCCAGAAAAGAAGACTATGTGGTATCTTCTTCCCTGAAAGTCCTCTTCCTCCGGGTCGCACACAAGTTGGTTAAGGGCCAGAAAGATGACCGGGGGCTGGAGCTCCCCTCCTTATGAGGACAAGCTGAGAGAATTGGGGCTGTTCAGTCTGCAGAAGAGAAGGCTCCAAGGAAAACTTATTGTGGCCTTCCAGTATCTGAAGGGGACTAGAAGAAAGCTGGAAGCTGGGGAGGGACTTTTTAGGGTGTCAGGGAGTGATAGGACTGGGGGGAATGGATCCAAGCTAGAGGAGGGGAGGATTTAGATTAGATGTTAGGAAGTTCTTCCCCATGAGGGTGGTGAGAGACTGGCACAGGTTGTCCAGGGAGGTGGTGGAAGCCTTATCCCTGGAGGTTTTGAAGGCCAGGCTGGATGTGGCTGTGAGCAACCTGCTGTAGTGTGAGGTGTCCCTGCCCATGGCAGGGGGCTGGAACTAGATGATCCTTGTGGTCCTTTCCAACCTGAACAATTCTGTGATTCCTGTTAAAGTTATTTTTACATTAGAAACTTGTGTGCAGGGTTTTGATATTCCTGGCAGGAGCAAGACCTGGAGCCTTATCGTTTCAGGACACAACTGCATTTTGCCAGCTTCTAACAAGTAACAGAAAGTAAGAAGGTATGGTTCAAAGGTGTGTTGAGGTAGAACCTCATATGCTGCAGCTTACATCCATTGCTCCTTGTCCTATCCCAGGCAGCAAGTGAGCAGAGCCTGTCCCCTCCCTCCTGACCCCCAGCCCAGAGATGTTTATAAACATTTATTAAATCCCCTCTCAGTCTTCTCTTTTCCAGAGTACAAAGCCCCAGGTCCCTCAGCCTCTCCTCACCAGGCAGTGCTCCAATCCCTAATCATCCTCACAGCCCTCCGCTGGACCCTCTCCAGCAGATCTCTGTCCCTTTTAAACTGGGGAGCCCAAACTGCTTTGGGGATCCAAAGTACTTTCCTCAGAGGGGTGTATTGTTTTGCTCTGTGGTAGGCTCCTTGAGTTGCTGTTAATCTGAAAAGAAGCAAGAAGTATTTGGTGCCACCACAGAAATGTTTGAGCACCTCCAGATGCAGGAAAGTGCAACAGAACAGAATAGGATGGAGGTGATTAATTCACCTGGCTTCAGTGGGAGCTTGGCATGAAATGTGTTTAGTTACTTTTAAAGGCTCTCAAGGTGCTCATTTGCATCTTCAGTAACCTAAACATGTCCAAAATCTGACCTTAATGGAGACTGTTGACCCTTCCATGGACAATGGGATTCTGTCCACTGAGATCATCATCTCAGAATCATAGAATGGCTTAGGTTGGAAGGGACCTTAGAGATCATCTACTCCGAACTCCCTGCCATGGGAAGAGAACCTCTCAGCTTGACTCAGCTCCTCAAGGCCTCATCCAGCCTGGCCTTGAACACCCCCAGAGAGGAGGCATCCACAGTCTCCCTGGGCAATCTATTCCAGAGTCCACCCTTGGACTGGAGAACTTCTTCCTGAGATCCAGTCTAACCCTACTCTCCCTCAGACTGAAACCATTCCCCCTTGTCCTATTGCTAGGCACCCTGATGAAAAGTCCCACTGCAGCCTCCCTGTAGGATCCCTTCAGCTCTTGGACATCTTGCTGAACATCCAGTGCACAACTCTCCACTACCACTGAAAAGATTAAGCCGTGCCAGTGTTTTGGGAGCTTGTGGACCCACCCTTAGGGAGATTAGGCAACCTAAACTGAAAGCCAAGTCATTCACTTGATCTTTTTACTGCCCAATTCTTCTGGGTAGCTCTTTAATAAAAAATCTTACAATCAATAAAATAAATTTATAACGAAGCCCCACACTCCTACCAACAATCTGCGAGCTGGTACATACACTTCACGGCTTATAAACTGACACTCTGTAATAGCTGCACAGTTTTTAGCAGCTGTCTCTCACACCATGTGTCCTGCCCAAGTGGAAACTGAGTTTCAGGCATGGTGTTCAAAAACTGAGATTCTCCTGTAATTTTCAGAAGAGATGACAACTGTAGAGTGATGAATTCCCTAAAAAAAAAAAACCAAGCAGGAAGAAACAGCTGAAGAGGTTTTTGCTTTTCAGTGCAGGGAACATCACAGAATCACAGAAACATTCAGGTTGGGAAAAAAACCTCAGGAGCACCAAGTCTAACCCAGAACCCTGCTCTACAAGGGTCACCCCTAATCCATAGCCCCAAGCACCACATCCAAACCACCTTGAAACACATCCAGGCTTGGGGACTCCACCACCTCCCTGGGTAGCACATTCCAACCCCTGACCACTCTTGCCCTGAAAAAAATTTTCCCTACTGTCCAGCTACTCAGTCTTAGCTTGAGGCCATTCCCTCTTGTTCTGTCACCTGTGAGACGAGACCAGCAGCAGCCTCTCCACAACCTCCTTTCAGGTAGTTGTAGAGAGCCATGAGGTCTCCCCTCAGCCTCCTCTTTTCCAAACTAACCATCCCCAGCTCCTTCAGGTGATCTTCATTAGATTTGAAGATGTATCACCCAGGGGGCTCCCAGATACGCTGGACTTGGCTATAGGGTGAGAGCCTTGATAGTAAACAGATACAGTGATACTACATTCCTCCTCACACCCCACTTTTGGAAATGGATCTGTGACTTCCATAGCAAACAGGAGGTGACTCTGCATATCCCTCCTTATACAGGACTCCAAATGTATTTAAGCGCAGAATCACAGAATATTAGGGGCTGGTAAGGACCTTGAAAGATCATCCAGTCCAACCCCCCTGTCAGAGCAGGAGAGAGGAGTCCAGAAATGTAAATTATGCCTAGGTTTTATATCTATATCTATCTCTATCTCTATTTCTATCTCTATCTCTATCTATCTCTATCTATCTCTACCTCTATAAATAAATAGAAATCATAGTATCATAGTAAATTTAAATATTTATGTATTTATAAACATTTGAACATATATATTATATATCTTATAAATATTGATATATAAATATATAATAGATTATATATATATAATTATATATATATTATACTTTTTACCTCAGTGAGTTTAAAAATAGCCTCTCCTGCAAACCACAAACAGTTCTCTTACAAACTGGCCTTCCTTCTGCCTCAATGCATTCCTCATAAGAAGAGTGGCCTTTTATTTAAAATTAATTTTTCACTCAAGCAAAGCCCTTTGAGGGTGTCAGGGAGTGAAAGGACTGGGGGGAATGGAAAACAAAATAGAAATGGGTAGAATCAGATTGGGTATTAGGAAGAAATTCTTCCCCATGAGGGTGGTGAGAGCCTGGCACGGGTTGCCCAGGGAGGTGGTGGAAGCCTCATCCCTGGAGGTGTTTGCATCCAGGCTGGATGTGGCTGTGAGCAACCTGCTGTAGTGTGAGGTGTCCCTGCCCATGGCAGGGGGGTTGGAACTAGATGATGCTTGAAGCCCCTTCCAGCCCTAACAATTCAGTGATTCTATGATTCTGTTGCACTTTACAGCTCGATTTTTTAAGCTCTGTATCCTAAATGGGAGTGAAGAAGCAAGATATGGGCCTTTTACTCACAAGCAATACTAAAATGGTGCAATTTGCATCTCTTGTAAATAATGCAGGAACAAAAGTTTTGAGTAATCTTAATCTATATGCTGCTTTCTTGGCTTTCTAGCCTCAGTGGAGTTGGCTCATTGAGTTGTTGGAAATAAGAACTGACTCTCAGTAAATCACTTGATTTGCATAATGTACCTGCTTCCTGCAAACAATGATTTTCTCACCAAAATGCTGACAAGTTGGCTTATTTCTTATTAATTATAAAAAAAAAAAAAAAAAAGAAAAGAAAATAGAAGCAGCCAAACCTCACTTCCTTCTTTTATTCCACTTTGTTGCTGGTGGTGGTGGTTTATTTTGGTAGTGATGTTGGCAGATCTCTACAAAAATTAAAGTTTTCAGATTCTGTTGGAATTCTGAAGAAAAGTTTCAAAGTGCTCTGCAGTGTTACAAAAGATTTGTGCCACTTTCATCTGATAGTTTAAGTAACTTGCAAGTAAAAAAAGATGAAGAATTACAAGAACTTCAAATAATATTTCCCCCTTCTTGTATTTAGAATCTTTTCCAGACAGGGATCTCAATTTGTTTTGTGAATGTTGGGGAATACAAGCAATGAAAAACTTAATACATCTCTGCCTGGAAAGAAAGAAAACAAGAAAGAATAAAATAAGGTGGTTTGGGGTGAGGAAAGGGAAGCCTAGAGATATTTAGTGCCTGATCACAGGTCACAGAATCACAGAATGTTAGGGGCTAGGAGGGACCTCAAAAGCTCATCCAGTCCAACCGCCCTGCCAGAGCAGGATCACCCAGAGGAGATCACACAGGAACACATCCAGACAGGCCTTGAATATCTCCAGAGAGGAAGACTCCACAACATTAATGACAAAGGTCATTGATGAAAGGAAAAATGAGCAGCTGACAACTAAACCCAGGGATGAGCTCGCAGGAAGTAGCAGTAGGTAAAAACTCCACAGTCAGCAAAGAGATTTTTCAGAGCCCAGGGAGAGTGGTCAAAATCATTGAGTTTTATCAGCAAGGCATTTAAGATCTACGAATGATGACATTTTTCTTGCACAGAATAATTCCTGGAATAATCAAGCCAACAAGCTGAAAGAATGAGGATGCTTTGGAGGGACTGGCACTAGAAGTTTTAGGTTGAAGGGAGGCTAATCCCATCAAAACAAAGTGAGATATGGGTGCCAAATTCCATGCAGCCTCATTGAAATTCTCAGCTCATATGACTGAATTGATTTTTTAATTTATTCCCCCCCCCCCACTGTAATTTGATGAGCACAAATTAGAGTTAAAATACAATTTAATTCTATCACATACATGTGGTCGGGATTCCCCCCCCGCCCCCCCCAGCTGCCATTCATTCATCGTTTTTCTTGTTGTTGTTGTTTTTGTTGGCGTTTTTTAAATGCACCTTTCATTGAGTTATTTGCACTAACAAAACAGCAGCCACAGAGAAAACATCCTTCCTTCCATAGCCCCCTCAAAATCCCCAAATATTAAAGAGCAGTCATAAACAGTGGACCATAACAGCGACCACCACGGACCGACACCACCTGGAACTAGCCGAGCCTGTGGCCTCCGGCGTTCTCATAGAATCACAGAATCAACCAGGTTGGAAAAGACCTCAGAGATCATCAAGTCCAACCTTGTACCTAATACCTAACACCTCATGACTAACTAAACCATGGCTCTAAGTGCCACATCCAAGCCTTTTTTGAACACCTTCAGGGATGGTGACTCCATCACCTCTCTGGGCAGCACATTCCAATGGCCAGTTACCAATTTTAACCTTTTCCAAGGTTACTCTCAGCAGCACCTGCAGGGTAAATAAAGGTAAGAAAAAGTACCAGGAAATAGATACAGAGGTATCAGCCAATAAGGAGCTCTGCTTCCATATACATTAGTGAACTTTTCTCCTGACAAACAGGCTATCACCGTATAATGGGCTCTCCCTGAAAGTTTACTGCTGCACTGTTTATAATAACATTGCATCCAGCCTGCCTTGTTGGTACTTTTGCATTGCAGGGTAACAGTTCTGAGGTGGCAGCAAACAGCTTCCGTGCTTGTGTCAGGAGAAATAAAACTGTTATTATTTCATACACTTCAGAGGCCACACTCGAACTCGGCAGCTCTGCAGAGCTGTTTGTGAACAGAAAGCTCTGCTGTAGAACACCGGGCTGCCCCCTCAACAATAAACCGTCTTCTCTCCTCCGTGTTTGGCTTCCTGCCAGTTGCCCATTTGCTTTACACCATCAATTTATATTCACTGAGATGGTGTAAGGTTCTAGAACAGCACTGATTATCAAATCTGCCTGCCAAACATATGAGCAGTAAAAGCTGGTCTTCCAGAGTCCTACGTGTAGCATCCAAGGGCCCCATCCCCTGAGCTCGCCCCGCGAGGAGGAAGTCAGCGCAGCCCTGCACAGCGGCAAATGCCGCTGCTGGGAGCAAGTTCTCCTGGGATGAGTCCTTGGAGGCTCGGCTGCCTTGTGCAGAGCTTTAAAGGAGTGCTTTTCAATAACCCCACAATAGTGTGAGCCCTGCCAGAGTCGGTGCAGAGAGCTCCTAGCTTTTGTCACATCTTTTGCTTGCTGTTTCATACCAGCAGCAATTTGCCAGCTGATACCGTCTCTTCCGGTGTATGGGAAGCAGTGTTCGAAAAGGCTTTGGAAGAGCCACGCAGCCTCTCATTCCTTGCTAAGCCCAAATACTGAAAAGCCAAAAAAAACCCCCAACCTCTCTACCTTCTTACACTTCTCTACATCCAAAACTACTCATCAGAGTTTAATTAAAAAAAAAGAAGAAAAAGAAATCCCAAACAACAACAAAAATACCCCAAACCAGCCAAGCAAACAGAATCATAGAATCATAGAATCAACCAGGTTGGAAAAGACCTCAGAGATCATCAAGTCTAACCTAGTACCCAACACCTCCTGACAACTAAACCATGGCTCCAAGTGCCTCATCCAATCCTTTTTTGAACCTCCAGGGATGGTAACTCCACCGCCTCCCTGGGCAGCAGATTCCAATTACTCTTTCTGGGAAGAACTTTCTCCTCACCTCGAGCCTAAACCTCCCCTGGCACAGCTTGAGATTGTGTCCTCTTGTTCTGGTGCTGCTTGCCTGGGAGAAGAGACCAACCCCCACCTGGCTCCAGCCTCCTTTGAAACAACAACAACCCAAAACAACAATAAAACCCCAAAGCAACAACAACAAAAGCCCCAAACAACAAAACCCCAAGCTGACAATTGTCAAGCTTTAGGGAAGAACTTTTAAAAGAACATAGGCTGATTTTTATTAGCTTTAATGTCTAAGGAGTCTGTAAGTCCGACTTCCAAACTTTCTATTTAATCATGAGGTCTAGGAATGTGCTTCTTTAAAAGGAAGTTTAGATTCTCAGAGAAAAAGGGGGAAAAAAAGGAGGAGGGGGGGGAAAAAGAAAGAAAGAAAAAAAAAGATGTTTACAGCTGGGATGGCTCTTTAGAAAGACACCAAATGTCCTGAGAGCAGCATTCAGGAGAACCGCATTAACAATGGATTTTAGCAAATTAATTAGCCTTGCCCGTTTAAATTTTTTTCCCCTCACAATGCCTAAAGCTGGTGAGAATCAGCCACAACGGGGCTTGTTCATAAGTTACTTTGCATCTAAAAAGAGTCAGAATATTTCATGCTTCCTTTTCCATGTGGTCATATATTGGCAATCCTAATTTGAATCCTTTCGCCTCACGTACAATTAGTTTCCCACTGAAGCCGGCGGACGTCATCCATACGTAAGGAGAGCAGGACAGGGCTCTAATGAGTGGGAAGTAAATGCAACAATGAAACAGCAAATGGAGAGGTTTTGCAGAAGCAAGACAGCTTTCTGGATGTGAAACAAACCTGTAGAGATAAATACATCCTACCTACTCTTTGCTTAAGAGCTGTAATATCAGTCTTGCTTAATGCATTCGAAAGCGCCTCTGCATTTCCCAAGCATTTCCTGGCTATATTAATCTCAGCTCAGTCCTAAAAGGGACTCTGTGCAAGAAGGCTTCTGCACATCCATAGTGCTATCTGCAAGATTACAGCCTTTATTGCCGACTATTTGTAAATAAGGATAAAAGTCAGCGTAGGCATCTCTTCAAATGCAACTTTAAAATACCATATGTCCTTCTGCTTGTGTTATGTGATGAAACCTGACAGATCAAAGGACCAGATTTCCCACTCTACATTGATTATTTACTATCATTCATTTTCATGCATTTTAATATGTGGTATCTACATTTAGGTTCTCGAGAGCCAGAGAGAATTCAAGCTGCAGTACTTGGATCCAGACTCTGAACTTCGCATAGCTTGGGGATCTGGCATTTCGGTTCAGCTTCGCCTCTATGTAAACAACAATGTGACTCAAATGAAGTCCGTGCTGCCTCCAAACACGCTCAACCTGCCTTAGCCCTTTCCTCCTGTCCAATCCATTCACCTTTTTTTCCTCAAAACGGGGGGGGGGGGGAACCCACAATCATTTCCTGAGTAGATATTCATGACAGATTTTGATGGCAGGCATCAACCCCTCAGCTCAGGGTGTAAGTCAGTGGAAGTGCTCACGCTGCCTTGCTGAACTTAAACTGAGTGACCCAGCAGAGACACCAACAGGGCTTCTGACACTTCTTTTTATTGCCCAGTCATAAATTCATAAAGGGATGTCTGCTATCACCAATTGCGAGTTTGCTAGGTAAACACCAACACCTATTTAATGACTTGGGCACACGTTGTAAAAGCAGGGAATCTTTATACAAAGGAATCAAATAAATCAAACATGAGCAGAGGCTTAGAGGAAAGCAATTAAAGTTTTAAGGTAAGGTTGCTGAGGGAGGGCCCTCTATCATGTTAGCCTGTATAAGAGAGAAAATGTGTTGACATGGAGTACAGTATGTGAAATTCAATTAATTAGTAATAGAGACCACTTCTAAAGCAGCGTGGCCATTGACAGATAAATAGAGTCAACATAAGAGATAACTAACCATTCAGAGATCTCAGCTCTCATTTTTTTATCAAAGAGAAGAGATTAAAAAAGAAAGAAAAAGAAAAGAAAAAGAAAAAAAAGAAAAAGAAAAAGAAAAAAAAAAAAAGAAAAAGAAAAAGAAAAAGAAAAAGAAAAAGAAAAAGAAAAAGAAAAAGGAAAAGGAAAAGGAAAAGGAAAAGGAAAAGGAAAAGGAAAAGGAAAAGGAAAAAAAGGAAAAGGAAAAGGAAAAGGAAAAGAAAAAAAAAAGAAAAAAAAAAAGAAAAAAGAAAAAGAAGAAAAAGAAAGAAAAAGAGAAAAGAAAAAGAAAAAGAAAAAGAAAAAGAAAAAGAAAAAGAAAAAGAAAAAGAAAAAGAAAAAGAAAAAGAAAAGAAAAAGAAAAAGAAAAAGAAAAAGAAAAAGAAAAAGAAAAAAGAAAAAGAAAAAGAAAAAAAAAAAAAAAAAAAAGAAAAAAAGGAAAATAAAATCAAACTTCCTAAAAGGCAGAGGTGATAAAAGAAGAGCTAAAATAGACATTTTATAGCCAACTTGTTTGCCCCAGGCTAGTGATTGAAAAGAACAAGCATAGCCAGACCATAAAAAACCTCTTGGACCATATTTCATTTGCTGTAGTGTATTTAAATGTTTAGCTGCACATCAGTTCAAAGCCAGTACCTCACAGGCTGGTATGAAACACCTTAAGCTGCACTACCTTCTGAGTAAGGAACCTCTCTTTGAGATAGACTTCTTGTGGTTACCTCCCACAGCCTTTCTTAAGGTTAGTAATGTACTTAAGGCTATAAGGGCACACTTCTTTTTTCTGCTCCCGACACCAAAACGAATTACAGCTCCTTCCTCCTAGCAAAATAAACATCTCATCTTCTGTTAGGCTTAAGGACTATTAGCACAGTACAGACTGGTGCAGGAACAGCTCCTGGAGTCCACTTACTAAAGCTTAACATGTTCCCTAAACTCCAGACAAACCCCTTGTATTGTGTACAGGTCCCCACGGAAAGCTGAGGCTGGAGGTCTGTATGTGCAGTTTCTGGCATGCCATTGGTGCAATTGAAGGAAATACTCAACTAATTGCATGCAAAATCCAGACCTGCCTGTTACTCTTCACTGCTTGCTTCTGTGGATCTCTCTTCTAAGTTTCTTCCAGTAAGGCAAAGTGTAAGGGCCTGAACCTAGGTCAGGGCAATCCTAAACATCAGTCCAGGCTGGGGCATGATTAAATTGAGAGCTGCTCTGCAGAAAAGGACTTGGGGGTGCTGGTGGATGAGAAGCTGGACATAAGCCAACATACACAGTATGCTCTTGCAGCCCAGAAGGCCAGTGTCATCCTGGGCTGCATCAAAAGTGGCATGGCCAGAGGTGGAGAGAGGGCATCCTGCCACTTTTGTCTGCTCTGGGAAGACCTCACCTGGAGTATTTCATCCAGCTGTGGAGACCTGAGCACAGGAAGAACACAGACCTGATGGAGCAAGGCCAGAGGAGGAGGGCTGAGGGACCTGGGGGTGTTCAGCCTGGAGAAGAAGAGGCTCTGAGGAGACCTAATAGAAGCCTTCCAGTACCTGAAGGGGGCTACCAGAAAGCTGCAGAGGTACTGTTTGCAAATGCCTGCAGGGACAGGATGAGGAACAATGGTTTGAAATGAAAGAAGAGGAGATTTAGATTGGATGGTAGGAACAGGTTCTTCAGCATGAAGGGTGATGGAACACTGGAACAGGTTGCCCAGGGAGGTAGCTGAGGCCCCATGCCTGAAGCTATTCAAGGTGAGACTGGACAAGGCTCTGAGCAACCTGATCTGGTGGAGGATGTCCCTGCTGACTGCAGTGGGGATTGGACTAGAGGGGCACTCTGCCAGCATATCATGAAAAAAATAGAAGCTAGTAACACATCCAGGGGTGAGGAGAGAGGGGATGGGACACTGAAGGAGTAAGTCACGAGGACCCTATCCACAATGCAAAGTTTTGAGCAAGTTAGGTACACAAATTTAAGCTGCCCTGAGGCAACTTTAATTTTCATGACTGGGTGACTCGTTATCACTGTGGAACTGCCAAAGCCTCGCTACTTTTGGCAACATCACAGAAGCTGTGTTCATTTAAAGACAAATCCTGGCCTCATAAGCACTGCTACAAATCTGCAGTAACTAACTAACCGTCCCTCTCTTCCCAGTTTCTTGGAAAGGATTCCTAAAATTTGGCCCTTTGCTTTATTATAGGCGGAACAGGTACTCCTCTCCTAAGACAGCATTTCCCACTTCACTTTCCAAACTGTATGCAGTCTGCAGAATGTTTGCCTAAGCCTCAATTATTTTGGAAAGTTTTTTAGCAAAAATGATTCAGCCATTTCTGCAAATGAAATGTGGGGGGGGGGGGGGGGAGGTGGAATAGTGGTATGCTGCTTCTTGCTATATTTAATTGAGGAGAGCGTGCTTGGGAACAGAAGCATAACATTTGGAGAAGGGATGGCCCTGCTCTGAGGGATGTGCCTTTTGCCATCTCTTTGAAAATCCACCCACATTTGGCCAAGCTAGAAACCTTTGAATTTTTTTTTTTTCAATTAGCACTAGTTCAGTAAAGACATTTAAGAGTTTGTCAGCTAAATTCTTCAAAGACTCCATCTGTACTGAACGTGCTCCAGCCTGTACATGCTGGCACCTGCAGCACCCCCACAGAACCAGGGAGCATTGCCTTGCTCCAGGTTGGAGCAGGACTTCCTCTGAAATAAGTCCTTCTCTGTTGCTGGGGACCTTCCTAGGCCAGGGAATGAACGCAGGGTGTTATCACTCTGCATGCTGTGTCACACATAACCTCTGCATCCCATGTCAACCATATCCTCTGCATCCTATGTCATCCATATCCTCTGAATTCCGTGTTCTCCATATCCTCTGCATCCTATGTCATCCATATCTTCTGAATTCCATGTTCTCCATATCCTCTGCATCCCATGTCATCCATATCCCCTGAATTCCATGTTCTCCATATCCTCTGCATCCCATGTCACCCATACCCTCTGCATCCCATATCACCCATATCCTCTGCATCCCATGTCACCCATGTCCTCTGCATCCAGTGTCACCCATACCCTCTGCATCCCATATCAACCATGTCCTCTGCATCCGATGTCACCCATACCCTCTGCATCCCATGTCACCCATATCCTCTGCATCCCATGTCACCCATACCCTCTGCATCCCATGTCACCCATACCCTCTGCATCCCATATGTATGTGGCAGGAAGGACCACAGGGGAGTAACATGAAGCCAGCTACTATTTTCCTGTTAATGTTCACCTCCAACATTTGTCCTTACAAAAAGGCATCAGAAGAACGCAGCAGTGTGAGGCTCTTGTTTTGTAGTGAAACATCAACTAAAGAATCAGATTCCAGCTCTTCATCCAACTCCATCATCCACCTCACTGGTCCAAATAGTTCTTTTTTATCCTCATGGCCTTCATCATGCTTCAATCCCAGAAGCTGCCTCCTTCCAGCCCATTCCTAGCCCAATTCATTCTTAGATTCTCCCAGTGCTCCAGCTCCTTTCATTTACAGTTGGAATCTCCTTAATTCCCAGTGTACTGGCAGCCTCCTTACTCAGCCAGGCTCTCATTAGCTCCTCCTTTGCTCCAGGGCATTTCAACCGGCATGGCACAAACTACAGCTTTCTGTCTTGGTCACCTCTGGGCCCCTCTGCCTTTTGCTCTGGCAGCTTCCTCCACCACAGCCCGGGGTATCAGAAGGAGTAGTAGATACGAGACAGGAGTTTGTTATTTTGATTCCTGTCTATGACAGATCAGGCACTTTGAAGCAGCCTTGCACTAGTCTGCACAGTCCCTCTACAGCACTGGGTGGTGCAGGATTTGTGATTAGGGCTATTTAATACAGAATTTCTGGAGGTTTAGCAATTAAAACCCAGGAAGCCTTCAATAAGCATCTGTGAACTGTGATTTTTTTGCTAAGCCTTAAAAGCTTGGCCAAATTTGTTACATTTTTATAAGGGAAGCAAAAGCACACTCCTAACATTCACCTGCCAAATTTCAAATCCCACCCCACCCCCCTTTCCAAATGAGAGCACTAAAGCTGTTCAAAGAAAAGGTCTCCAGAATTATTTAACACTGTTAAATAATGTGCACCATGCTGCTGCTTTCCCCCCCCAGCCCCCTTTTTTTTCCTCCCCCTGATCTATTTTGCTGTGATATGGGGGAGTTTTTTGTTTTGCTTTGTTTTGGTTTTTTTTTTTTTTGGGGGGGGTGTTTGCTTGTTTTTCGTATGTTTGTTAGAGATTTTAGCTGCCTATTAAAGGTCCTGAACTGAACATTGAGACTGAACCTATGCTGCTGTTCTGCACTTACATTGTACTATGGAATAGGCAGCCCAGGGAAGGGAATCCTGCAAGAAGGCTGCAGAGGGACTTTTCATCATGGTGTCTAGCAATAGGACAAGGAGGAATGGTTTCAGTCTGAAGGAAAATGGAATGGAATGGAATGGAATGGAATGGAATGGAATGGAATGGAATGGAATGGAATGGAATGGAATGGAATGGAATGGAATGGAATAAATAGAATAGAATAGAATAGAATAGAATAGAATAGAATAGAATAGAATAGAATAGAATCAACCAGGTTGGAAAAGACCTTCGAGATCATCAAGTTCAACCTATCACCCAACACCATCTGAAAAGAGAGTAGCTTTAGACTGGATCTTAGGAAGAAATTCTTAAGTAGAAGAGTGATGACACTCTGGAATAGGTTGCCCAGGAGGCTGTGGCTGCCTCCTTCCTGGGGGTGTTCAAGGCCAGGCTGGATGAGGCCTTGAGCATCTGAGTCCAGTTGAGAGGTGTCCCTGCCAATGGTGGGGCGGTTGGAGTAGATGAGCTCTGAGCTCCCTTCCAAGCTATGATTCTATGATAAATGCTTTAAATCCCAAGACTGGCAGTTTCTATGGATATTGGCTTTCTCTTTTAAGACAATTACTTTAAAATAGAGCACACTAAATATGCAATGCAAATATGCAGTGTGTTAGACACTTGTAGAGCCTTGTAATTGGATCAAGTATTTTCCTGCTGTGTATAACTTTATAATACTTCTAAGCTGCTTGAAAAATGTAGCTTGTTTGACTAACATGGTGCAAATTTTTTGTGAACATACAGGGGGTTTTATTTACTTCTCCTGCTTTTTGATCAGCTGTTCACCAAGGCTGACTCCAAAGAAGAGTTTAGTACCCCAGGATCTCTAACAGAAGCCTGGCTTTACAAGGCAGAGCAAATGCCAATTAAGCAGTCAAAGCATTTAGGATACTTCTTGACCACTGGAAATTTTTCTGCATGTAAGAAGAATATTGTTACTTTAAAAGGTTAACACAATACTTTGTCTCAGAGGTATTGTTTCCATTGGATTGCATTTCATAGATCACTAAGCACCAGTAACTGAAGACCCATTCCTCTAGCCTGACCTTAGGACTGTGCTCAACCCAGGGTTTTCTTCTGAGGGAGAGGCAAAGAAGACCTAAAGAACAATCCCTTCATTTTGCAAAATTACAACATTCCCATTCTGTAGTCCATGACTACTTGAAGAGTTTGAAAGTTGAGTTTTCTCCATCTACCTCCTCTACAAGCCTGCAAAGTTTCTGGCCTCTCTGTATTCTACCTTTATAAACCAAGAAGTGCTCAAAGATTACCATAGAATCATAGACTCACAGAATGCTTTGGCTTGGGAGTAATTTCCAAAGGTCATCTAGTCCAATCCCCCTGCAATAAGCAGGGACATCCTCCACTGCATCAGGTTGCCCAGAGCCTTGTCAAGCCACAGTTCTAGTACCTTCAGGAATGGAGACTCAGCTACCTCTCTGGCAATCTGTTCCAATGTTCCACCACCAACATGGCAAAGACCTTGTTCCAAACATCCAATCTAAATCTCCTCTCCTCTCCTTTCAAACCATTGCCCTTCATCCTGTCACTGCAGGCCTTTGAAAACAGCCCCTCTGCAGCCTTCAGGTACTGGAGGGCTGCTCTTAGGTCTCATCAGAGCCTTCTCTTCTCCAAGCTGAACACCCCAACCTGTCCTTGTAGCAGCGGTGTTCCAGTCCTCTGATCATTTTGTGGCCCTCCTCTTGACCTGTTCCATCAGGACCACGACATGAAATGGCCTAATTGATCTGAAAACATCAAGGAAAACATGTCCTGAGTTGTAATTTGAGTGCATTGAGCTGGCCAGACACATAAGTAATGTCACATAGCATTTAATCCTCTCTCATTCTGGGGGGGTTTGGGTTGAGCTTATAACACAGATTTGGTGAAAGTCTTTCTGATTTCCTTCCTGGAAGGCCGGGTGGCATCTGACCGAAGGCAAGAATCTCTTCAGCTAGGAATGAAAGGTTTGGCAGAACTGAAGCATTTGCCCACCAGCTCGTGGGTCATAAGCAGGACAGGGCAATGCAGTAATGCACAGCAAAAGGTTCTCAAGTTCCTGACCTAGTGGTAGACAAGTTGAGAGCAAAGTGGCTGGTTAGGTTTTCTTTCTCTCCAGAGCTGGTGTGCTTACAAGATGGGATCAAAGCTGTAGGGTTAGTTCGTTCCCTCTGAATACTCTTCTTTCCATGCTCTTACATTTTGGTGAGTTCCAGAGAAATGAAAGAAGCATAAACCAAGAAGAAGAGATGCCTAAAGAAGAGATGAAAACCAAACAAACCCCAACAAGCAGATCTCTCAAACTTCGTGAAACAGAGAAAACAAAGGAAGAAAAATCACCCCAAAGTGAACAATAATTCCACCAGAAATTATTTTTTTTTCAAGAGAGCTTTTGTAAAGATTTTTTATACAGTTTTGGCAACTAAAAAGTACCAAACCAGTATCAGCTCCTGGCACAAGACAGAGATAGCTTTTTTAGCTGAGTGTCTGCATGCATGTCTTTAACACAGGAGCCCACTGAAATATGAAACCTTTTTGCTTAGAGACACAATCTTTGTCACACTTGGGGGATAAAAAAGCTATCTGCTGTAGAAAATGGTTTGAATAATGAATCCTATAGGAGAAGCAACAAAATGTTGCTTCTGTAAGTGAGGTTTGGTAATTCCTGCACCATCTCCACTGCGTGTCTGCAAGGAAATCTCCAGCTTTTGAACACCTTGGGAAAACATCTCAAAAAGCCATACAAAATGATACCAGGAAAAGTCAAGGTCTTGAGGCCCCATTTTCCTCCCATTACATTCAGTGGAAAATAAAAATAAATCCTATTGTTTCTCCATTTATCTAAGGCCAGGCTCTGAATGAGGCGTGGAAACTAAAGCCACGTCCTCGCGTTTAAAGGTGGTCCCTTTAGGTCAGGGCTCTGGAACATCCAGCAAGGACATGCAACTTGCCATTTCTGGTGGCAGTAACCTTTCTGGTGACAGGGGACTCCTGTTCCCAGGGCTGGCAAATTTCACACACATTTGAAAAGGAAAAAAAATGGAAATTACACAAAATTTAAACAAAACCAGAGTCTAGGAAAAACACATCAATGTAGAGGCTCTATTTAAAGAAGAATTTGGAACTGGACTTCTGTGATGTTTCCTGTACTTTAAATGCCTTTCTTTTTTTCCACTCAATACATTAAAGAGACATGATCAAGGCTGAAGAACCTAAAATTAGACCTGCCAGCTGTGTTTTGGTTTGTGAGTGTTCGCAGGTCACGCTGTCCCTGTGCGCTGCCCGTCTGATCCAGTCCCTGGAGGAGGTGGAACACTGAACCCTAAAGGAATCCTGATACCCCTTCTACTCTGCACTACAGTCTCTGCTTTCCTCAGAGTAAATTAGGCAGTCAGAAAGAGGACAACACACAAATGCCTCTGATCCTGGCAATGGCATGGGGCTCTGTGTTTGTTATCTCATACTTAGCACCTACATTTCATCTCGCATTTGGGGAAGCCAACAGGTTTTCAAAGGGCACACAGGAAAGGTGCGCTGATGTTCTCAAGCCTCTTTGATTTGGGGGTCGAGTGAGTGAGCTTTTACAACATCTTCTGAAAAAGCCTAAACCTTCCCTAATCCTGCCAATGCACGCTGAGTTTTTAAGCATCTCAAATTACTCATTAGTCTGCCAATTTTCCACCTAATAACTCATTTAATTACTGTAAAGCAGCTCTAGATAGTTTGCAATTGCCCTATAAAACTTACTACTAACATTTCAAAGGACAGTTTATCCAAGAGGCATTAAGCTGCCCTCTGATTTTCAGTTGGTGCCATCCTGAGTGATTTGTTTCCACAGGTCAAGCAGTCAGATGTAACTGCACGGGTTTTCATGTGTTTGTGACCTCCCCATGTCCAAATGAGAGTTTGACTTGAGGGGCACAAAATTACAGAATACAAAATACTGAATTAACCAGGTTGGAAAAGACCTCAGAGATCATCCAGTCCAACCTATCCCCCAACACCATCTCATCAACTAAACCATGGCACCAAGTGCCTCATCCAGGCTCTTCTTAAACACCTCCAGGGATGGTGACTCCACCACCTCCCTGGGCAGCACATCCCAATGGCCAATCTCTCTTGCTGGGAAGAATCTCTTCCTCACATCCAGCATGAACTTCCCCTGGCACAGCTTGAGATTGTGTCTTCTTGTTCTGATGCTGGTTGCCTGGGAGAAGAGACCAACCCCCACCTGGCTACAACCTCCCTTCAGGTAGTTGTAGGCAGCAATAAGGTCTCCCCTGAACCTCCTCCAGGCTAAACAACCCCAGCTCCCTCAGCCTCTCCTCACAGGGCTGTGCTCCAAACCCCTCCCCAGCCTCATTGCCCTTCTCTGGACACCTTCCAGCATCTCAACATCTCACCTGAATTTAGGGGCCCAGAACTGGACACAGGACTCAAGGTGTGGCCTAACCAGTGCTGAGCACAGGGCAGGATGACTTCCCTGCTCCTGCCGGCCACACTGTTCCTGATCGAGGCCAAATTAGATGAGGTTTTGAGTAGTTCTGCCTTCTAAACCTGCTGGATGAGCTCTGTCGTTGTCAGAACAATCACCCAAGTGAGTCAGCTGAAGAGACATGGGTGTGTTATTGATAAAAAAAAAAAAGAAAAATAACTCCACCCCACCCCCAAATCTGTAATTTTCAAAATAGTCATTGGAAACTCACGTGGAAATGTTATCTGGAAAGCTACAGGTAGGAATGTGCTCTTCTCAGAAAGAGAGACAGGGCTTCAACTAGGCTAACACTCAAGGAGGTTCAAGATATTTTTTTCTACAGAAATGGAGAAAGGAGTTGCACAGCAGAATTTCTCCCCAGAATAGAGAAAGGAGTTACACAGAATCAGAGCAGCTCCATCTCCCTCCTCACCAGACCCATGGGCTCAATACTGTCCTCTGAATGTCTGGCACAAAGGTGAGAACGCTGCAGCAATGGATCATGAGCTCTGAATGCACCCAATTAAATTCTGAGGGGCACTGGCACATGAAATGCTCAGCCCCTAGCCCCTTTCAACTCCCCCTCAGTCTTTTGTGCATCAAAGAAGGTCTCGCGCTATGCAGATAGACCTCTGGCGTCACAGAAGATGGAGGTCGTTATGTAAGTTTTATCAAGGGAATACTTCATTGCAGAGCAGGAAAGGAGCAAACAGGGAGATATCACAGGCAAAGGGAAAAAGATAATTCTAAGTTATTGTAGCAACTTGCTTTGTTGATTTGCTTTCGTGGCTTATCCTCTGTTTAAATTTAAAATGTATGTTTCGAGGCAAAAGAATATTCTGCTCAGATACAGAAAAACATTTGCAAGTCAGGCATGCTCAGAAAGACAAACACTCAGAGTTCTTAAATCAGGATTTACTTGGAAGAAAGAGAAGAAGAACACATTATCAAGAAAGAGATAAGAATCCCTCTCCTGCCTAATAATCTTTTCCATCACGGCACCTAACTCTCTGGAGTCCAGAGAAGAAAGTGGTCAGAGCCCATAGGGCTGATGAGAGCTGATTCTTAAAGGTGATTCTTTCCATTCTCATTCAAACATTTAGAGAAGCCCATGGTGGTGTCCAGGTGATCACCTTACAGTCAGGGAAGACTACATTTTATGATACCAGAAAGCCACAGGAAAAGTAAACATTGATTAAGGAAACAATAAGGTTAAATTAAATCTATGTAGAGTCCAAGATATTTGAATTACCTATGCTGGGTTATGCAAGCTGTGCCTTAGGGATAACTTTTATGATTTGGGTCTTGCCATTTTGCTTCAGTTCTGCAGCTGCAGAGTTTCTAAGACAGCAAATTTAATAGTCTTTAATAATCATACAATCAGAGAATTGATAGGGTTGGAAGGGACCTCAAGGATCAGCCAGTTCCAACCCCTGCCATGGGCAGGGACACCTCACACTACAGCAGGTTGCTCACAGCCACATCCAGCCTGGCTGCAAACACCTCCAGGCATGAGGCTTCCACCACCTCCCTGGGCAACCTGTGCCATGCTCTCACCACCCTCCTGGGGAACAACTTCTTCCTAACATCCAATCTCAATCTACCCATTTATAGTTTTGCTCCATTCTCCCCAGTCCTATCACTCCCTGACAGCCTCAAAAGTCCCTGCCCAGCTTTCCTGTAGCCCCCTTCAGATACTGGAAGGCCACAATAAGGTCTCCTTGGAGCCTTCTCTTCTCTAGACTGAACTACCCCAACTCTCTCAGTCTGTCCTCATAGCAGAGCAGCTCCAGCCCTCTGCTCATCCTCACATGTGCAGTGCTCTGTCCTCTCTGATTGCCTTTTGCACAAACCAATGTGACAGAAAACATTACTAGTCAGTTTCTGGCCTCTGGAAGTCTACCTGGGGTTACATCAAGCGGTGCTTGGGTACTGGTTTGAACTAAGGCACTGCTATGATCCATCCATGTACTTATCAAGAGTCATAATACACAATTCCAGTGACAACTCTTCAGCCACTGAAGTGACCTCAGTTCTTGAACATGCTCAGAGCTTCCATACCAAGTGAGAACACAAGAGCATCAGCATTGCATTAGCAAAGCCTTGCTGCAATGGTAAGCAGGCTTCGCTACTAGGCAGTAACACAAGTTATCTGCAGAGAAATCCTAGATTTGTGAGAGGTGAATATTCTGCTCTGATGAGACCTCCCCTGCAATACTGCATCCATCTCTGGAGCCCTTAACACAGAAAGGATATGGACCTGATGGAGCAGGTCCAGAGGAAGGCCACAAAAATGATCAGGGGGCTGAAACACCTCTGCTGTGAGGACAGGCTGAGGGAGATGGGGGTGTTCAGCCTGCAGAAGAGAAGGCTCCAGGGAGAATACTCCAGCAGCCTGCCAGTACCTGAAGGGAGCTACAAGAAGGCTGCAGAGAGACTCTTTGCAAAGGCCTGCAGTGATAGGATGAGGAATAATGGTTTGAAATGAGAGAAGAGCAGATTTAGATTGGATGTTAGGAACAAGTTTTTTACCATGAGGCTGCTGGAACAGGTTGCCCAGGGATGTAGTTGAGGCCCCATCCCTGCAGATATTCAAGGTGAGGCTCAAAAGGGCTCTGGGCAGCCTGCTCCAGTGGAGGATGTCCCTGCTGACTGCAGAGGGCTTTGGACTGGATGATCTTTGGAGGTCCCTTTCAACCCAGACCATTCTGTGATTCTGCGATTCTTTGCCAAGGGTATCAATACTGTTGCTATGAAATGGATATGATAAAGTTGTGGCAGCAAAATGAGGTCTAACAGTTTGTCATTCCACAGATTAAATTCCTAAGCAGATTTTTTCAAACCCCACACAGTCAAAAGCCCTTATTTGGACTATTCAGTTGCTAGCAAGCGTTCTGTGTACCTGTACCCATGCTAATGCATACATAGGAGGAGACTTGATAGGCTGCTTGGTTGCATGGTTTAGTTGATTAGGTGGTGTTGGATGAAAGGTTGAACATGATGATCTTGAAGGTCTTTTCCAACCTGGTTTGGTCTATTCTATTCTATTCTATTCTATTCTATTCTATTCTATTCTATTCTATTCTATTCTATTCTATTCTATTCTATTCTATTCTATTCTATTCTATTCCATTCCATTCCATTCCATTCCATTCCATTCCATTCCATTCCACTTGCTGCGTGCATATTTCTCCACACACAGAGACACACACAAAGCACCTATTTTGATATGTAGATTGTCACATGCAAACACATATGCTCCAGAGCTTCCTTTTTAGTGTTATTTCTTGAATCTTCATATGAATAATCTCCAGCATCATGGACCTTGAACACTGATGACTCTGGTTAACGCTTTTATCCTTTGCTTGAAATTACAGGATCAGTCTAGCCAGAATTTATGAGAACCAGACCCCAGACCTCACATAGCTCACATATTAGACCATTAGGCATCTAACTACCTCTGAACAATTTCAATGCATTATCTTGCCTTCTCCCTGGGGCACAAACTTCACTCGTCCATACTTTTAATATATTTTTGTCTGCATGAAGCAGATCGAGTTATTACATGCCAGCAGATCACAACTTACAGAAATCTCATTGCTCCACAGCCATGCAGCTAATATCTCTCCCCTCTCCACGCCAAGATAGTGCAGCAAAGAAATGGCCACAGTGAAACCCTCGGTGAATTCATTGGTAAGATGTCCAGGGCAGGTTTGCTGTTTGTGCCTACAGACAGGCTAATTAAACATTGCCACCTGGAAATATGTATTTGTGTGATGTATGCACTGATTCATCACCATGCATCCTCACAGCATCACAGAATCATAGAATTGTTAGGGCTGGAAGGGACATCAAGGATCATCCAGTTCCAACCCCCTTGCCATGGGCTAAACAGAAGAATTTTCCCACTTGTTTAGAGCTCCCTCTTTAGAGCCTGGAGAATGAATCTGATGAAGAGCGACTGAAGGAGCTGGGGGTGGTTAGTCTGGAAAAGAGGAGGCTGAGGGGAGCCCTCATTGCTCTCTACAACTACCTGAAAGGTGGTTGTGGAGAGGCTGCTGCTGGTCTCTTCTTCCAGGTAATTAGGGACAGAATAAGAAGGAATGGCCTCAAGCTATGACTGAGTAAGTTTAGACTGGACAATAGGAAAAATTATTTCCCAGCAAGCATGGTCAGGGATTGGAATGTGCTGCCCAGGGAGGTGATGGAGTCCCCAAGCCTCGATGTTTTTCAGTGTGGTTTGGATGTGGTGCTTGGGCCCATGGTTTAGGGGTGACCCTTGTAGATTAGGGTTCTGGGTTGGAGTTGGTGATCCTGAGGGTCTTGGTGTTGTGATTCTGTGATGAATCCACTGTCCCTTGGCTCTGAGTGGTTTCACACTGATTTTTCAAGGGTAATGAAAAAACCCAGGGTGATTTTGGCTTGGGCTGGGTTGGGGGTTTTTTGATTGAAATACAGAGTAAGATTAGAAATCAATTGACCTGTGAACTCTCCTAAACCTTTTACCTAGGTTGCAAGGCCATTAAGTTTTTGGTTTGGGGTTTGGTTTTCTTTCTTTTTTTCCCCTCTTTCATTAGCTTTTAGCTGGAGTAAGGCTGAACAGGAAACAAGGGTGAGCCCTGTCTCCTCCCTGGAGGCTGTTCATCAGTTGGCTCAGTTTACAGCCATTAAAGAAAAAGAAAGGGGAAAAAGAGAATTGGAAACATACAACGACTCGAAAAGCTTTACATTTTTCCTTATGCATTAAGATCATTATTACAATTCTAATACCAATAGCAGAGGACAATCAGGGAATTGCACTCTTGCTTGGGAATTTCGTTCCTGCCAAATGATATGGAAGCCTTTATGCTGCATTTAAGCAGCTGCCCTTTACAACCCAGCTCCAGCTAATGAAGTGATGTTGTTTGGGGTCTGCTAAATGAGTTTGCCTTATAGCTTGCACTCTGCATGGATAGAGGATTGCTCATGATAATTCTGTGTTTCTAATCTAAATTCATTCTTTAAATAACAAAACAAAGTGAAACAAAATCAAAACAAAATCAAAACCAAACCAAAACATGGTTTAGTTAGTCATGAGGTGTTAGGTACGAGGTTGGACTTAATGATCTTTTCCACCCTTATTGATTCTATGATTCTATGAAAACCAAACCAAACCAAACCACAACATGGTTTAGTTAGTCATGAGGTGTTAGGTAATAGGTTGGACTTGATAATCTCTGAGGTCTTTTCCAATCTTATTGATTGTATGAAAACCAAACCAAACCAAAACCAAAACCAATAATACAATAATACAATAATACAATACACCAGGTTGGAAGAGACCTTCAAGATCATCGCGTCCAACCCATCAAACAATCCAAAACCAAACCAAAGCCAAAACCAAACCAAACCAAACCAAACCAAACCCAAAACAAAACCAAAGCCAAAACCAAACCAAACCAAACCAAACCAAACCAAACCAAACCAAACCAAACCATGGTTTAGTTAGTCCTGAGGTGTTAGGTACTAGGTTGGAATTGATGATCTCTGAGGTCTTTTCCAACCTTATTGATTCTATGATTCTATGAAAACAAGCCAAACCAAACCAACAAAACCAAACCAGAAGTGACCCCCTTGCTTCTCCTTTCCACAGCAGTTTGAAGCCCTATTCTGCAAAGTGCTCAGCGCCTTGCCGGAGATGCTTAGCTGCTGCCAGAGAAAACAGGGATCCTCGGCAGCTCAGAGGAGGCGCTTCACACTATACAGGGCTGGACACTTAATTCCTGACTAAAACAAACTCCATCCAAAGGTCATCAGTCCCAGAGACTAAAACAGTTTTGATGAAGTCCAGCCTCCCGCTCTGTTGACAAGCGTCTCAATTATTTTCAACAGCTCTCGGTGTCTACAGCGGAAGAATGCAGAGCAATCATCAGGCTGAGGTAACCACAGGTCCCTGGGTGAGAATCTGCAGAACATGCACATTAAGCAGCACTTTAAGACAGCTATCTTTTCTTTTTCTTTTTTTTTTTTTCCACCTGAGGTAGGAATAACTAATGATGTAACCAAGTTATCAGCTACACGTTTTGACATACCAGCAGTGCATGAACTAATGCCTTGTAACTGCGATGCAAGTAGGAAAAAAAGCCCCTCAGGATAAATTCTTTGGAAGTCTGTGTGTGAGCAAAGCGAGGAAATGCCTGGATGGAAAAATCTAGAACTTTTAAATAGGCCTGGATGGGACTTAACCCTGATGGATTGTCCTGTGTGCTGTACGACTTGAGCGAGGCAAAGCTCATCTGGCACTAATTGGTTCTATCAATCTTTGCTGGTTTGCCCCTAACATTTAGGTTCATTCGAGATGCAAGCTGTAGAGAAGAACATACCATACTCCCCTTAGCTCTTGATGCCCAACAGCACAGACTTTTGCACACAATACATCCACACCCGTGACATCTTAGTCTTCAACCTCCTCATCTTTGGACTGGGTGATTATTCAAGGCAGGAGATTTTAGCTTACCCAAAGCTGTACCTCTGTCTTTTCAGAAAGCTGCAAGGTAGAGGCTCAGCAGTAATCAGGCCTTTCAAAAATGTAGCCAGCATCCTTTCCTGCCTTTCTTTACAACTGCCTCCTCGATACTTCTCTTCAGCTGCCACCAAAAGAACAGATTTTGGGGTAACTGCTATCCAAAATTCCCACTTTTCCCAGTACCTCTGCATTCACTATAATGCCCTTGAATACCTGGACTACTGCTGACAAGGGATTCCCAATACCATGTGTTGCTTTGGCATTTACAGCTTAGCTCATATAGCTGTGAGGGGAGGCAGACCTCCTGGCTTCTTGAAAGCAACATGCTGAGGTGCACCTTCCTGAACAATCTGTTGGGCTCTTCTAAGCCTGCAGAACATGCAACAGTTAGGTATTAAAAGGAGCTCTTAAAAGAGCTCTGAGACTCCTTTTCTGAGATAAAATCTACTACTTCTAGCACATTGTTTAAAGAAAAAAACAAACCTCAACCTAACACCAACTCTCCTCACTCCCCACAAATTAAAGCAAAACAAACAAGCAAATTAAATGAAGTCATAAGGGAAGAAAAAAGAATTAGAATTCACAGAATTACAGAATGATAGAGGCTAAAAGGGACACAGAGAAGTCATCTGGTCCAACTACCCTGCTCAAGCAGGACCACTCAGGCTTGTTAGAATAGAATTAACCAGGCTGGAAAAGACCTTCAAGATCATCAAGTCCAACCCATCATCCAACACCATCTAATCAACTAAACCATGGCACCAAGTGCCTCATTCAGGCTCTTCCTAAACACCTCCAGTGTTGCCCATAACCATGTCCAGATAACTTTCCAGTATCTCCAAGGATGAGGACTCCAAAACCTCCCTGGAGAACCTCCCTGGAGGACCTGTGTCAGCCACCCTCACAGAGTGATTTGTGATGTTAAGATGGCACCTCCTGTGTTTCAGTTCATGCTCTTTGCCTCTTGTCCTGTCACTGGGAACCACTGAGAAGAGCATGACTCTGTCCTTTTTGCACTGCCCCTCCAGGTATTTGTAGGCATTGATGTGATTCCCTCCAAGACTTTTCATCCCCAGGCTAATCCGTCTTAGCTCTCTCATCCTTTCCTTGTACACGAGATGCTCCAGTCCCTTAATCACCTTTGTGGCCCTTCACTGAACTCTCCAGTATGTCTGGGAAGCATAGCTCAAGATGTATTCCAGGAAATATAGTTCAAATAGGTCAAACATGTTAGGTACTGTGGTATTTCCACCATCTCTTATGTTTTCACAAGAGAGAAGAGACCCTTGCAATACTGTCTCCAATGTGATGCCTAAAGGAAGAGGTGTGGAAAATTCAGTAAAGGGTCTCTATTAACCAGACTCAATATTGCACTACAATAAAATTAGATAGATATATCTAATCTATATCTATATCTATCTATATTCATCTATATTCAGATTGGATGTTAGGAAGAAGTTCTTCCCCATGAGGGTGGTGAGAGACTGGCACAGGCTGCCCAGGGAGGCGGTGGAAGCCTCATCCCTGGAGGATTTTGCAGCCAGGCTGGATGTGGCTGTGAGCAACCTGTTCTAGTGTGAGGTGTCCCTGCCTATGGCAGGGGAGTTGGAACCAGCTGATCCTTGAGGTTCCTTCCAGCCCTGACAATTCTATGATTCTATGATATATCTCTATGTCTCTCTCTATGATCTCTCTCTTTCTATCTCTATCTCTATCTCTATCTCTATCTCTATCTCTATCTCTATCTCTATCTCTATCTCTATCTCTATCTCTATCTCTATCTTTCTCTCTCTTTCATCTCTCTCTCTCTATATATCTATCTGTAGCATTGCTCTTCACAAATCTTTCCAACCCTTGCAACTGTGCAAGTGCAACCTTATTTCCAAGGTCTTTTTGCACAGCTATTCCACCTATGTTAACTTTTCACAGCTGGGCAGTTTCTGTGCCTTTTGCTTTTGCTAGCATTCATTTTTAAGCTCAGAAGACTCATTGGACACCACAAAAAAGGGCATGAATGAAGGACATAAAGAAAGACTCAGGGAAAAAAAATACTAATGAGGTGACCATATTAGCTGCTAGATAATTTATTTCTGTGATTTTCAGTGCTATGTCCTCTACTTATTGTCTGTGCTGGGGAGAATGATGATGGATAGCAGCATCCATGAGAGCTCCCAGAAACCCAGCCTAGAAAGATTATTTCCCTCTTAGGCTATGGCAAAAGAAACTGTTACCCTGATTGCAAGCAAATGAAATATAGGTTGGACTGGGTGATCTCTGAGGTCTTTTCCAGTCTGGTTGATTCGATAAATGAAATCTCAAAGGTAACTCTTGGGACATGCTTCCAGCTGCAGAAGGTTGGAGGTTTTTAAGGCCAGGCTGGATGTGGCTGTGAGCAAGCTGATCTAGTGTGAGGTGTCCCTGCCCATGGCAGGGGGGTTGGAACTGGATGATCCTTGAGGTCCCTTCCAACCCTAACAATTCTATGCTTCTGTTTCCATGTACTTGAGGTCGGTTTTGGTGGTTTTGGAAAGCATAGGAAGGAATCCTATACCTGTGGTCACAATATTTCTATAAGCAACATACTCTTCCCAGCTGTAGAGGGGCTCTGTAGACCTTTCAACTTTCCAAGGCCTCAGTGCATGTGACCTTACATGTCAGGTCACTGCAGAACAAGAGAAAGGGAAGAGTTGTGTGGGAGGCACATATCCTCTCACATAATGGCAGAGAGTCCATGTTTCAGATATGTCTCTGTCAGGGCCCTTTTGATTGCTGGATTTACACTTCTAAAGAGCAGCCCAGTGCAGCACTTTCTCTCTCCCACTCCATGATTTCCCATGGCCCAGACTATAGCTGACTGACAGATTACAGATCAGGCTGCTTAGGTCTGTCTGGCACAAGGGATCATGAAGCAGAACAAAACTTGTGGGACCCAAAAAGTAAAGCTGCAAGTGCATGACTTGTTTTCTGAAAATACTTGGGACACTGAAAGAAGTCAAACAAATGTCTCTTTCTCAGTGTTTAAGACTTGGCAGGTCTGCTAGCTGCAAAGCTCAGCAGCCTATATAGCAACTTCTCTGTGGCATCCAAGTTCAGTTGATGCCACCCCTGCAAAGCAGCCAAGAGAAAACAACGGCGATAGAGGGCAATGAAGTCATATTGTTCCCCCTCCAACAGACTTCAGCTTGCTCTCCCCTACCCATATTTGGATTTTCATGGGACTCTCTAGAGATGCTGTGAATTCTGTTACAGAACTGCAGCCAGCCTTTTCCAAGTTAGAATTCCTCGTGTGAAAAGCAAAAGCGACAGGATTTGAATTATTGAAATGTAAATAGATAAATACAACAACTGTACAAGCAGTAACATTTGTAACATGCATTTACTTCAATATTTCATTTCCCCATGTGATGCATTTGTCTAAATGAGTACAATTTACTCTCTTCAGCTTTTCCAGCTATTTCCAAACCAAGGCTTTGCAGAGGAGTGTTTGGAAGTTCAGGACTTAGACTCATAGAAAGGTTTGGGTTGGAAGGGACCGCCGAAGCTCATCCAGTCCAAACCCACTGCAGTCAGTAGGGACATCCTCAACGAGATCAGGTTGCTCAGAGCCTTGTCCAGCCTGACCTTGCATAGCCCCAGGAACTGGGCCTCCACTGTCTTCCTGGGAAACCTGTTCCAGTGTTCCACCATCCTCATGGCAAAGAACTTGTTCCTCACATCCATTCTAAATCTGCTCTTCTTTAGTTTCAAACCATTGTCCCTCATCCTATCCCTGCAGGCTTTTGCAAATAGTCCCTCTGCAGCCTTCTTGTAGCCCCTTCAGGTACTAGCAGGCTGCTATTAGGTCTCCCTGGAGCCTTCTCTTCTGCAGGCTGAACACCCCCAGCTACCTCAGCCTGTCCTTGTAGCAGAGGTGTTCCAGCCCCTGATTAATTTTGTGGCACTCCCTTGAACCTGCTCCATCAGGTCCATGTCCCTCTTGTGTTGAGAACTCCAGAGCTGGATGCAGTACTGCAGGTGAGGTCTCACCAGAGGAGAACTCATGGCCTTCATGTACTACTCTTTTGAGCTAGTGGAATTGTTTAAATTATTTTTGCCCATTGCTATCACAGTCATTATACAACTAATGATATTTCCAGGTTATTTCAGAGTGTCTGGCTTTCCTAATCATGATAATAAGTTTGTTCTGCATAGATTTTGCCTAACTTAACAGATCAGAGCATGACCGAACCTGGTATTACTGATAGGGCTGAAGGTTGGAGGATAAGGTAATTGACACGGGCTGCCCACACTATTTTTCAGTTCCTGCTCAGGTTATTTCTTGCCAGTGCAATGCACCTGTTTTGATGATCTGCTCTCAGAAGTTAATGGAGCCTGTGAACTTCCAGATGGCTGCAGAATGGAAGGCTGTGTAGTCAGCAGACCTCTGCACCGACAGCCTGATGAGATTTTCTATTGATCTCTTATCCCAGGAGATCAATCCACACTTCCTACAGGATCTCTTATCACCTGATTTGTTTCCATTGGCCTCTTGGTTTACACAATGCCACTGGTGAATAACACTCAAAATCATATTTCAGGCTGTTAGAACTCTCCTTAGGTGTAGGAGAGTAGAAAAAAGGGAGTCACTCCTGAACTTACTGGTTCTTTTGAGAAGCAAATCTTTTTGAAGATAGAAACACCAGTTAGGTGGAGGGAGGTAGAAAGGAAAAGTTAATTTGCCACAGGAGAAACTGCAGAAATGCTGCTGGGGGGAAAGTTCTCTTTGAGCTTCCAAAAGCTGCTGGACAGTTAGTCCTGGGACCCACCAAAAAAACTGAAGAGAGTGGAAGTAAGAAAAGCTGTTTATTTTGGAGGAGAATGGCAGTGTAGAAAGGGAAGAGCAACTGTAGGCTATTGCCCAGTTTCCTCAACTCTTCATCTGTCAGTCCAGAAAAAAATAGTCATGTTATTCTTTCTCAATTTGGCGGCAGAAAGTCTGCAGGAGGTTTCCCCTTAACAGTGCCTAAAATCAGGCACCCAAATTATAGAATCATAGAATTGTTAGGGTTGGAAGGGACCTCAAGGATCAGCCAGTTCCAACCCCCCTGCCTCACACTACAGCAGGTCGCTCACAGCCACAGCCAGCCTGGCTGCAAACACCTCCAGGCATGAGGCTTCCACCACCTCCCTGGGCAACCTGTGCCAGGCTCTCACCACCCTCCTGGGGAACAACTTCTTCCTAACATCCAATCTGAATCTACCCATCTCTAGTTTTGCTCCATTCCCCCAGTCCTTTCACTCCCTGACACCCTCAAAAGTCCCTTCCCAGCTGTCTTGAAGCCCCCTTTAGATACTGGAAGGCCACAAGTAGGTCCCCTCAGCGCCTTCTCCTCTCCAGACTGAACAACCCCAACCCCCTCAGTCTGTCCTCATAGGACAGCAGCTCCAGCCTTCTGCCTATCCTCGTGGCCCTCCTCTGATCACTCATTATTTTTCACTATTTGAAGTTTCATCATTCCATTCAGTGATGTACAAATCTATGTGAAGACAAAGACTCAGCAATATGTGATTTGATTTTCTTAGTTCCTAGGCACTTTCCTATCTTCTGGATTTAGTGAGAGAGACAGGGATTGAGCCTTAAGGAAATCAGATGGGGGATTTTGCAACCATAGAATCATAGAATCAACCAGGTGGGAAAAGACCTCAGAGATCATCAAGTCCAACCTAGTACCTAATACTTAACACCTCCTGACAACTAAACCATGGCTCCAGGTGCCACATCCAAGCCTTCTTTGAACACATGTATTATTTTTTTTCCAGACACAACGTAACAGTCATTCTTCCACTTTATCTGACCAAGCAGGTATTAAGGACAACATTCTATTATGATTAATATCATTCCCTTTGTAAAGTCTGCAAAACACTTAGATGATGTGAAATCACCAATGCTAACTGTAGTGTCCTTAGCAAGTCACTTATCCAAGAGACTTCCTGCAACCTCAGCAGGATGTCATCATGTTTGTCCTTACTTTCTGGGGTAAGTTGTTTTGTGCTTTGCTAATAGAATGAGAGTTATCATCACAGAAATATGTTCATTTGAGTGCTGAGTGGTGGAGTCACCATCATTGGAGGTGTTCAGGAGGAGACTTGATGGGGTGCTTGGTGCCATGGTTTAGTTGTTTAGGTGGGTTGGATTGGTTGGTGGGTTGGACGCGATGATCTTGAAGGTCTCTTCCAACCTGGTGTATTGTATTGTATTGTATTGTATTGTATTGTATTGTATTGTATTGTATTGTAAGAGGACATGTAAGGTCCTGCACCTAGGTCAGGGCAATCCTAGATATCATTACAAGCTGAGGGTGATGAAATTGAGAGAAGCCCTGAAGAAAAGGACTTGAGGGTGCTAGTTGGGTGAGAAGCTGGACATGAGCCAACAATGCACCTGCTGCCCAGAAGGCCAATGGCATCAAAAGAAGAGTGGCCAGCAGATGGAGAAAAGTGATTCTGGCACTTTACTCTGCTCTGATGAGACCTTACCTGAACTGCAGTGTCCAGCTCTTGGACCTCAGCACAGAAAGGACATGGACCTGATGGAGCAGGTCCAGAGAAGGGCCACAAAAATGATCAGGGGGCTATAACACCTCTGCTACAAGGACAGGCCGAGGGAGCTGGGGGTGTTCAGCCTGGAGAAGAGAAGGCTCCAGGGAGACCTAATAGCAGCCTGCACTGGCCCTCTAAAGGGGGCAACAAGAAGGGGGCAACAAGAGGGCTGCAGAGGGACTGTTTGCAAAAGCCTGCAAAGATAGAATGGCTTCAAACTAGAGAAGAGCAGATTTATATTGGAAATCAGGAACAAGTTCTTTGCCGTGAGGATGGTGGAACACGTAGGTTGCTCAGGGAGCCCAATTCCTGGGGCTATTCAAGGTCAGGCTGGACAAGGCTCTGGATAACCTGATCTAGTGAAGGATGTGTCACTTCAGGGCAGTTGGACTGGATGAGCTTTGGAGGTCCCTTCCAACCCAACCCATTCTATGATTCTATGACCTGTTCCTGCAGTTAGGTAAGCTCACAAGATTGCTTTTTTTCACTTGTTTGTTTTTAATGTGGTGCTTGTGGGAGGCTTAAAAATCAGCAGCAAGCACATCACTGGTCTAGGGAAATGCCTTTTCTTTGCCTGGGGAAAACAGCCATTGTGTAGAGATCTCATGGTGCAGTCTTTAACTGTATGAATGCATGTATGAATGAACTTTCTCTCTCCACCAGCCAAAGGGTCCAGGCTTCATTCACCACAAAGACAATCCATGGAGAGTGAAACTGAGAATGAAGGAAATATCTGGCATGCTCTAACTTCAAAGTCCTTCACTTAGCAACCTATGAAGTGTCCTTGGAGCCTAGCTATTGTTTCTGTATGAGATCATAACTCTGTATCAGGCAGATCTGAACTTGTATTTGGTTTTTAAATGTGCAACAGTAACATGACAGAATTTGGCTTGTCTCTCAGTGGCCTCAGAGAATTGCACTTGGATCATTTCTGTCACAAAAGATTAGATTTTAAACTCTATACTGCTGTTAAAGCCCCAACTCTCTAAATGCTTGGACCCAGCAGATCCCTAATTTTGGCCACTGCCTCCAGTGATCCAATATCTGAAATATCTGCTAGCCTAACAAAACACTTCAAAAATAAAAGTTTGAGCTATCTTGCCACTGCATCTGGGGTGCAACTGAGATAGAAATAGCTCAACTGATAGTCCTTCTCTTATTTGATGACTTAGAAACTTCGAGGCAAGTTACCTAAGTACTTCCAGTGCTACCTTCCTATCTTGACTTTTACATCTCTAATACCTATCCCACTGAACACTCCAACAGCTTTCCATCCCTCCTTCCATCCAGAGGAATATTTATCTTTAATTATCTCACACACACAAAATAAATCTCCCCTCAAGCCAGCAATAACTCTGCTAAACATACATAATCAAAATAGCCTCTGTAGAAGTCTCCCACACATGTTTATGTAGTGCTGATCCAGACATCCAGCAGAAAGAGCTTCTCCATTCACGTCCCATGTCAACGTTTTCAGGTGGGGTCCAAAACCCCCAAACTTCTAAAGCCTTTCTTCAGCTCATATCTGCATTTCTGTATCTTCCTGCATTTCTGCTCTTACACTGACTTCAGTTTGAATCAAATCATAGAATCATAGAATTGTTAGTGTTGGAAGGGACCTCAAGGATCATCTAGTTTCAACACCCCTGCCACGGGCAGGGACACCTCATGCTAGATCAGGTTGCTCAGAGCCACATCCAGCCTGGCCTTCAAAACCTCCAGGGATGAGGCTTCTACCATCTCCCTCGGCAACCTGTTCCAGTGTCTCACCACCCTCGTGCTGAAGAACTTCTTCCTAGCACCCAATGTACAAGTGACAGCAATAAAATCACAGGATCTGCATGCACAGGAGTGTCTCACCACCCTCGTGGGGAAGAGCTTCCTAACATCCAGTCTGAATCTGCCCATTTCTAGTTTTGCTTCATTCCCCCTAGTCCTAAAAAGTCCCTGAAAAGTCAGGGCAGGGACACCTCACACAACATCAGGTTGCTCAGAACCACATCCAGCTTGGTGGCAAAAACCTCCAGGGATGAGGCTTCCACCACCTCCCTGGGCAACCTGTGCCAGTGTCTCACCACCCTCATGGGGAACAACTTCTTCCTGACATCCAATCTGAATCTAACCATTTCCATTTTTTGCTCCATTCCCCCACTCCTATCACTCCCTGACACCCTCAAAAATCCCTGCCCAGCTTTCTCGTAGCCCCCTTCAGATACTGGAAGGCCACAATCAGGTCTCCTTGGAGCCTTCTCTTCTCCAGACTGAACAGCTCCAACTCCGTTAGTCTGTCCTCATAGGAGTGGTGCTGCAGCCAAATCAGTGAACCTGTCACTCAGTGGCTGCACTGAGTGTCCTATGTGGAAATAATTTCCAATCTTCTCCCATGGCCAGGTTTAGAACCATCCACAATGTCCAGGGATGACTTCTCAACAGTGCTAACCACCTTCACTGAGCTCTTTTGAAACCCTGGGCCCTGCACGCAAGCATTTGCCTCACGTTCCCTACACGCTCCTGCTGACACATTTGATGTCTGTCAGAACCAAAGCTCTGAAGAGCCCTCCAGCTGAGCAACTTGCAAGGCAGGTCAGATGCGATACACCATGGATAGGCTTAGGCACTGCTTTCCTTTGGATGACTCTTGGTGTCAGTCCTTTGGCATCACTGACAGTCTACAAGGGCAACTTTATTAAAATAGTTCTCTGTTAAACCAAACCAAACCAAAATAAACCAAACCAAAATAAATCAAACCAAACCAAAATAAACCAAACCAAACCAAAATAAACCAAACCAAAATAAATCAAAAAAACAAAATAAACCAAACCAAACCAAAATAAACAAACCAAATCAAAACAAACCAAACCCAAAATCCCAACCAAAATCCAAGCCTAACCTCTCTATACCAATAGCTTTTGACTATCTTTATAGGCTCCAGCTATCAAAGGCAGCTCTTTGGGACTTGAATCAATCCTTAGTGGATAAATCCTGTCAGAACCCCACACAATGTGGTTTATTTGTATGAGATATGCATGAGGGGGTCACATCAGTAAACTCTCCATTGCCATGAATGAATCACACATGTGTGTATCAGGTCAAGCTTAGCCCGGGAAGCAATGGACACACCAATTTTCAAATCCCTGCCAGCTGCACACATAGATTCCTTAAGTCTGATTTTGTTCTTCCTCATTAGGAAGCAAGTAGAAAACTCCTGAATTGCTAAACAACTTTTAAACTGCTCTGAGGAATGTAAACTGAAGCAATCGTGGTGAAAGCAAAAGATCTGACATCAGATTCAGTGCAAAGTGCTGCCCTGTTGTTTTGGGGGTTCCCTCCCATCCCTGCAGCTCATACACTAACCTTAGTCCTTTACATTTACATTTTGGTAGTATTTGCATAGATACTTTGCTTTGCTGTCTTCTAACACAGGCTGAAAACAAAAGAAAGTGAATGTTTCAGTGTAGGAAAAAGCCCTGAGCTGATGATGCATGCAAAGTTCTGCTATGTTGATTGAGCAGCTGGGGGTTTTGGTCTGTATCCCAGATGTTTCATCAGGATAGCAACACCTTACCTTACACTGTCTCTACTCTGCCCTGATGAGGCCCCACCTGGAATATTGCAACCAGTTCTGCACACCTCAGCTCAAGAGGGGCAGGGATCTACTTGAGAGAGTCCAAGGGAGGGCTACAAGGATGATTAGGGGACTGGAGCACTGCCTGGTGAGGAGAGGCTGAGGGACCTGGGGCTGTTCAGTCTGGAGAGAAGACTGAGAGGGAATCTGATCAATGTCTATCAATATCTGAGGGCTGGGGGTCAGGAAGGAAGGGACAGATACAGCCTCTGCTCACTTGTACCCTGGGATAGGCCAAGGGGCTATGGATGGAAACGACAGCGCAGGAGGTTCCACCTCAACATGAGGGGGAACTTCTTCACTGTGAGGGTCCCAGAGCCCTGGAGCAGGCTGCCCAGAGAGGTTGTGGAATCTCCTTCTCTGGAGCCTTTGCAGCCCTGTGTGGATGTGTTCCTGTGTGACCTGTGCTGGATTCTATAGTCCTGCAGCAAGGTGGGTGGACTGGAAAGACCTCCAGAGGTCCCTTCCAACCCCTAGCATCCTGTGATCCTGGACCAGTCCCACCTGGTCAAATCCTTAGCCTGGAGACCTCATCCTTAAAGTACCTCTCATTACACAACAAATCTTAATGATTTTATGACCTAACGTTTCTCTCCCTTGGTATAATTGAAGCGAGGTGCAGAGGCAAGCTGCTAACATCTGTTCTCAATACACTGTATTTAGGGACTTGCCTTTGTCAGATATATAGCTTCTCTAACAGCACACACCGAGGTACTGCTAAGAAGTTAAAGGGAACAGCAGTCATTTAAGTTACATACAGAGAGAAATATTCACATCTATCATCTGAACAGCTGTGAATTCATTTTGGAATAGTCTAGAGAAAGAAGACTGGAAAAGGAACAATCTCCTCAACAGCACCAAAAAACATTTTCTGATTGTTGAATTATTTTGTTGTCATGGGTTTTTTTTCCCATCTGCCTGGAAATAATGGTTTGCACCATGTGGGTAAGCCAAGGGGTTGCCTTTTACCTAAGAGGGGCATCTGAGAGACCTGGCTTGTGCAGCCTGAGAAAGAGGAGGCTGAGGGGAGACCTCATTGATCTCTACAGCTCCCTGAAGGGAGGTTGGGGTGAGGAGGGGGCAGCCTCTGCTCCTTGGTGGCAAGGGACAGGACCAGAGGAAATGGTTCCAAGCTGCAGCAGGGGAGGTTCAGGCTGGATGCTAGGAAATATTTCTTCACAGGGAAGGTTCTCAAACATTGGAATGTTCTGCCCAGGGCAGTGCTGGAGTCACCAGCCCTGGAGGTCTTCAAGCAGTGTGTGGAGCTGGTGCTTATGGACATGGTTTGGTGATGACCCTGCAGTGCTGGGTCAAGGGTTGGACTGGGTGAGCCTGGAGGTTTCTTCCAAATGGATGTTTTCTGTGATTCTCTATTTAAAATCTTTACAGAACAAATTAAACTGAACTCATACCCCAACAGGGTCAAGTACAGAGATGTAGGACAGTGGCTCCAAACCAGAGAGTCATGGCCCAAACTCGGTTGATGGCATTTCTGAGGTGGGGTCATGAACCCAGCAGAAACTCGATTGCAGAAATGGGGTTTGCAACCAGAAGTAAGGTCATGAGTCTGGAAGACCAAGTGAAAGGGTACTGATGTCATCTGTCAGAGTAAAGTCATAGTACTGCTGGACCTCCTCTCTCTGGTGTGCATTCAGCAGCTCAAAATCTAGCCAGCTTGCAATCAATACAGAGGAAAGAAAGGAATTCTCAGATACAGGAATGATGACTCGCCTCAGCATGTTATGTATTGAACCTTGGGTTTAGAAACACTACTAAAAGCAAGAGAAAAAAAAATAATAATGATTATTTTTAAATCATGTTGTGTAGCATTCCTGTCCACCAGACAGGATCCACCAGACAGTTTATTCATGGATCTACTTATTTTTCCAAGAAACTCCAGAAACAATTTTCTTCTAAGGTTTTAAGTGCTTAAGAAAGTTGAGGGGGATCTTTAGAGAAGGACTTTTCCACTAATGCTCACAAAAGTAATTTTGATTATTCCTTGAAGTTTTTTACTGTTAAGACACAAAGTTTGCTATAAGCAGGGAAATTATTTCAGTTTATTTAGTACAGATATGGACTAAAGAAAATCCAAACCCCTGGTAGTTTGGGTAAATCACATGAAAAAAAAAAAAATTGTAACTGCAAAAGAGCACTGATAAATTAACATGAGGGAAGATATTCTCTTCTTTCTTTTTAGGTGACATTGAATCATAGAATTGCCAGGGTTGGAAGGGACCTCAAGGATCATCCAGTTCCAACCCCCTGCCATGGGCAGAGACTCCTCACACTACAGCAGGTTGCTCACAGCTACATCCAACCTGGCTGCAAACACCTCCAGGGATGAGGCTTCCACCACCTCCCTGGGCAACCTGTGCCAGGCTCTCACCACCCTCATGGGGAAGAAGGTCTCCTTCTCCACAGTCTTCTCCAGACTGCACAACCCCAACTCTCTCAGTCTGTCTTCATAGCAGAGCAGCTCCAGCCCTCTGCTCATCCTCGTGGCCCTTCTCTGGACACCTTCCAGCACTTCCAGATCCTTCCTGTAACAGAGGCTCCAGAACTGGACACAGTTCTCCAGGTGAGGTCTCAGAGTAGTGGAGCAGAGGGGGAGAATCACCTCCCTGGCCCTGCTGGCTCTGCTTCTCTTGCTGCAGCCCAGGCTCTGGTTGGCTTTCTGCGCTGCAAGTGCTCACTGCTGGCTCCTGTTGAGCCTCTCCTCCCCCAGCACCCCCAGGTCCTTTCCCTCAGGGCTGCTCTCAAGCCAGTCCCTGCCCAGCCTATACTGGTGCTTGGGATTGCCCTGACCCAGCTGCAGGACCTTGCACTTCGTCTTGTTGAACCTCATGAGGCTGTCATGAGTCCATCTCTGCAGGCTTTCAAGATCCCTCTGGATGGCCTCCCTTCCCTGCAGAGTGTCTGCTGCACCACACAGCTTGATGTCATTAGCAAACTTGATATCTAGATGTTGCCTATAAACCAAAAAACCCCAAACCCAACCCATGAATTTTTCCACATGGCTGGTTTCTGGAAATGTCACCTAAGCACCAACCAGTGTCAGAAGAAATCAAAGGAGTTTCCATTTCAGAAATATTGGTTCCAAAAATCATTCTCAAGGCATGAGTGCGGTGACTGTAAGCCACTTTTGCAAGTCCCCTGATTCCAGGAACTGTCAGAGGCTACAACAGCCTCAATCTAAAGAGTATAAATTTGAGGACACTCAGAGCTGCCGTAAATCTGCCACTAACAGCCTCTTAAGAAGCTCAGCTAGAAATCAATGGAGCACCCCTGTGCTCTGGATATGGTCTGACTTGCATATGCCCAGTTGAGGCATCTCTACAAACCATAATCCTAACTCTTCATCGTGCAGTTGCAGCCTCCAACATAGGGCCCATTTTCTTCAGAGGTTGAGTTTGAAGCAGATTCTACAAGCACATGAAATTATTGTTAGGATTATCTGTGATTGTGTACAAAGCCACCAGGGAAAAGAGTGCTGCTGTCTGACCACTTTAGACACTGATTCCTTCAGAGTTAAATCCAGTAAAGATGGAAATCAACACTTTAAAGGTGCCTTTCATGGCATTCAGGAAATAACAGGTCATGAATTTCTGTGCTGCACAGCAGTAGGGGCCTAGTCCTGACATGCCAGCACGAAAACTCAGTGCTCTTATGCCTACCTGTTAAATGTGCCACATTACCAGAGCACAGCCCTGTGAGGAGAGGCTGAGGGAGCTGGGGTTGCTCAGCCTGGAGAAGAGGAGGCTCAGGGAGACCTTCTTGCTCTCTACAACTACCTGAAGGGAGGCTGTAGAAAGGTGGGGGTTGGTCTCTTCTACCAGGCAACCAGCAGCAAGAGGACACAGTCTCAAGTTGTGCCAGGGGAGGTTTAGGCTGGAGGTGAGGAAGAAATTCTTCACAGAGAGAATGGCCATTGGAATGTGCTGCCCAGGGAGGTGGTGGAGTCACCATCCTTGGAAGTGTTTAAAAAGAGACTGGTTGAAGCACTTAGTGCCATGGTTTAGTTGATTAGATGGTGTTGCTTGATAGGTTGGACTTGACGATCTCACAGGTCTTTTCTAACCTGGTTTATTCTGCATACTGGCAAATGCTGCATTTCAGTGGAGCAATGGCACTTGTGCCAGCTGAAGGCCTTCCCTTCAAACCTTCCTGTATGCAGTGCACAGGGCCAGAGGATGTGGATGCTTTGCTAGACTGGGAGGCAGCACTAGAAGATGCAGCTCGAGAGCAGAACGGAGGTTTGCAGGGAGAGGAAAAGCATCTGGCTGATACGACACAAGGTGGTGGCAGCACAGTGCAGGTAAATGAAGCCCCGTTCCTCTGGGACAAAAAGAGGGTCAGCCATGCTTCCTGCTGGGAACGCTTCTGATACTTCCACATTAATAAACACATCCACACCACGATCCTTCCACATTAATAAACACAACATGTGCTTATCAGGTATGGCAAAACATATGCCAGCTTAATTTTGACTCGTTCCTAGATGTCTGCCCCTGTATCTGCAGCACCAGGATTAATAAATGATAAAGACAGAAAAGTTCTCATTCATCTGCACATGTTTATTAACACTAGGATTTTACCTTAGGCTATTGGCTGAAAAACGTGGTTGGTAATTTTTATTCAAGACAGATTCATATGACCACTACAGTGTGCTCTGCTCACTGAGGTAGTCTTGGGGCATCTACACAATTAACTCTCCCTCACTGCACATCAGTGGCCTGTTAAGTTTTTCCTAACAACCTATGTGGATGCATATAATTTCACCACAATATATGAAGCATGTCCAATAAAAGGAACGTTTACTTCTACACTGCATCCAGATTTCATAGAGGCTGGACCAAAGAGAAAGAGGATTTGATCATTAAAGCAACTATATCCCCCAAGCCTTTCCCAACAGACTCTATCCCTAGTTAAAACAGAGCAATCAAAATAAATTAAGTCTGAAACCTGATGCACAAGGCAAGGAGTGAAAGCAAACAAGATGCTTGCCATAGTAAGTGTTCTCATATGCTCACTCTATCAGCTGCAGTACAGTGCAGCTCTTTGCAGGGCTGAAATCAAGGCTGGCCAAGTTTCACAAAGATTTTGGTAGAAGCTCAGAGATCACCACACCTCCCTGAGGCTGCATCCTCTATGAACCCTAGATTTCTCAGTTTGAGGTGACACTGATACATGCTTGACCAATGCAACTCTTCTACAGTTACATGAAACAGATCTGGCAAACAGATCTTAAATCCAAATGTCATTTTCTTTTCATTGTTCTCTCTTCCCTCTCCCTGCACTTCCACTATCCTGCACTTCCACTATCCTGCTCTTCCACTATCCTGC